>UZAM01006699.1:52045-62479 GCA_900618415.1 Soboliphyme baturini
GTAGAAAGATATGACCCTTGTTGAAGCCGATCTGCTTCTAATTTGATCCTCCAGGGTGCATGCTGACCTCCTGGTGTCGATGTTTGTCTGTTTAAGCTGGAAGGCGCAAATCACTTGAAATGAGGTAAATGGTTTATGCGCGACCAGTTTATTTGACAGGGTCAACGTTCTTTCTTTGACCTCCACATCAACAGGGCACCCCTATTCTCTGGAGTAAGATATTTTCGGTCGTTACCTGAAACTGCCATTTCAGCCTCATTATTCAATTCGAATTGTTCGCCAGTACCTTCCTGGCTGGTGGTTATGTTTCAGTATCCTAAAACAGACACGATATAATAGAAATAGTAAAAGTTAAGTTATTTCCTTTGCTACATTATAATTTCGTCACACATTGAGAAGATTTTATTTTCTTGAAGTTCAGTACTGATCCCGTACGACTTTCATTAATAATGGACTCAGAGAGACTTTTCCTCAAGATGATCGATGTTAGTTCGATGGAATCCTTGAAACCGAGTCAATAAGATTATTCTAGTTACTCCTTTTGCTAACCGTGGAATCGGTCGATGCATCGACACCTTCAGAGGAATCGATTGGCTAGAACGGATTCGCATCATTCTGTAGCGTCTTGAAAAGCTGGCAATCTCAACATATCAGCATGTTGTTTTCAGACAGCACGTCTTCCATGTGAGGCTTCATTCTGCTGAACATAACATTCAATAGCAGTTGGAATTCTAGTTCATGTATATATCAAAACACAGCAAGGCCAATGACATTCGGCATTTGTGTAGAAGGATGAACGAATTTGCATAATTCGCGTTTCCTTCGGAAAAATTAGGCATATTCAAATTATGCCTTGTCGAGTTTGCAGGTGAACCATAAGGACGTTTATGCAAATGATGAGTCTACGTGATAGAAAAACAATCGTGCTGTCTAGACATGCTACGGAAATACGTCTGAACTTAGATTCTCTTTGCTTGATTCTGCGAAAGGCTTTCGAATATTAGACTTGATTTCGATGAATGCAATGTTCTTTGCAGAATAGACAAAGCTATGGTAAGCTTGCCCTCAAATCTTTACATCAGATATAGATTCAGTCAAAGAAAAAATCACTCCTAAAATCGTCCCCATATGAAACCGGGGAAGGGATTAGTTTAACCCCTGATAAGTTAATATTCATGAAATACAAGATTGATATGGATTTCAGCGTGAAGTTTTTCCCACAGGGGGCCAACTCGCCCGCACCAAAGAAGAGGGCCCGCAAAAGAACATCGAAGCAACTGCAAAAATTTTGATACTCAGCTCTTCGTGAAAACAACGTCCAATGACCAATAGTCAAGTTATTCGAAAAAGAGCGGAATGTGATCCCCGCATGTGCTATAATATATATCCAATGATTCTGGTCTTTCGTCCGTCAGACAAACTTTCAGAAGTGAAATTCAGAGTGAAACAACGCCAGGTGTTCGGCATGTTTTACTCATTTTACCTTCAGTCCACTGATGAATACACGTGACATATCATGCGTCTGCAGTATACTAAAAACGCTAGTAAATGATAGCGTGAATATGCCGGATCATATAATTTCTAGAGAGAGGAGGATACTAATTTTTCATTATGTATGCTGAATAAAAGTAACACAGATTCAACAACAATAAGCGGGACTTGCAACTAGTGCTGATTATTGCACTGCATAATAAACTGTCAGATTGGTAGAGGTTAACTGTGACTCTACGAAACGTTTGTATCGACAGGATGGCCTCACCTCACTCATTCTGATTAGACGACGCCAGAACACCACGCTGTAAAGTCAACGTCTTGCCACCCATTCTTCGACTGGTCGCACTGAATAGGGGGATGAAATATTTGTTCAAAGGAATTATCCACTAAGAGAATTTTGTTTTTCGAATATTTGAACCCTTCACCTGCAAAACTCGATGATAATCTTTCAAGAAGAATTGACTGTTTAATTTCTTTCCGTGAAAAGCTCCCCTCCCTGCTCCCAAGATGAATCAGGTTCCATTGAAAAAGTCAGAAAATTAACGTAGAAGATGTATGCAGAGCAGATCCTGGAAAACTTTCGCGATGATGAGCATCGTACAATATATACTTGTTTCGCTAAAGGCTGATGATGGACGGCAACGATTTGGAATGGATAATCAACCGTTATCAAACAGGACGAAATTGACGGCCTTGATGGCGATTAGTTGCTCAACTTATCAAATGGAGGGTTTTGGTTTGATGCTGGCTGTTTCATCATTTGCCTCCTAATCTCCAAAACACGATTCCCCTCACGACGATAAAATATGACTGATCCGTTGTCAGCGCATTCTCAGCGCTTGCTATCGTCGATCAATTTGCAATCGAGCACTTTACCATGAACTCCCTCACAGTCTTCAGTCGATCGACCGGTGAGTGTTGGAGAAAAAGTAAACAGACCTATTCTGGTTAATCGTTTCTGTTGAATGCTTTTCATGGATGTTGGAATAAGTAATGAAAAGATTTTCTTTCCTCCTAGGAGGTGGATTTACCGTCAATTGTTGACATAGTTATGAGCAACAATCAAACTTTTTGAATGACGTCTTGGAAGCTTCGGTTTGACTGCGTGCTAGCTGTCTGTTTCAATCTACTCTTCACGTTGTGATAGTATTACTCATATTTTGATGATAATAATTGATTTTTCCTCTAGGAAGTTTTCCATATTCACTAAATTCCTTCAGCGCATCACTAGCTGTCATTGAATCGGTAAGTAAAGCTCTATCCTTCATATATCAAGGAAAATATTGTGTGATTTTGTTTTGTAGGAATTTCATTCAGGGACAGTGTAACGAATCTTGGTATCGCTCTATGCAGTTCAGGTTCGTATCTGACTTTTGGTTATTAGTTTTGCCATCTCGCTAAATTAATGCATATCTGAATTTTTCTATCATCACTACTGCATCCTAGCGAACACTGATTCATTTTTTGATGTTCGGTCAAGTTTATCTCTGTTACCTAGGAACTACCGATATTACTGACAGTTTCCAGAAGGTGCAGCACAAATAAACGATGAGATGAACTACAGAGAATACATATACAGCGGACCTTTCATGACAAGTTCGACTGCATACCATATAGCGTTTGAACGTGCCCGCATTTCTGAGTGTTCGGATTAGGTGAGGCATTACGGAGCGCTTTAAAGTTTTAGTGCTGGAGTAAATACACTCAGACAAACTGCGCATCACCTTCGCGATCAACCAATATTCACAATGATAACATACGGAGGTAAAACTCTATAGCTAGGCACAACAACTGTCCAGAAACACCGATTAAGCAACACAGTATTGATAGGTTGCTTGAAATAATATGAAAAAAAATAAACAACGGAACGAATGAGTATGAAAAGAGGCAAGGGCCTGACATGTCGTTGGAAGAATGAAGATGTTTGAACGACAATATACAGGAAGTGTTGTGTAAGAAGGATCGACCATCGCAGGACGGAAGAGATGGGTTCCAGGAAATAGCGAACACTTCATGAGGAAACATAAATTTATATTAGTACTCAAGAATGTTGCTGGAGCAATGTAGACAAGAATCACAATGGACCGAGTTTGGTGTCAAAATAGGATAGGATTGACCTTCATGGAGCAGTGGTTGTAAAAAGGATAATGATGACGGCATAATGATGATGATTACCGGTCGGATGGTCAGTACTGATGACCGTTTATCATTTTGGGTTACGGAGATGCGAAAGACAGTGCGTTTAAAATTCTTGATCCTTTTCCAACGTTTCAGTTTTGGCAGACGGTGAGCTGAATCTTCAGCGGAGTAGTTCGAGGCTCCATAACCTTTTTTGCCCTTTCCTAGGTCTCGGATGATCAACTGGAAAAGTAGTAGCTGTTACGCCTTCCTTTCTAGAAATATTAGCAATTGGAGAAGCAGTGGCTGACAGAAAGGCCTTCTCGGGCATCTGCTGTTCAGACCATGTCAAGACGCTGAGCCAAGTGGTTCGTCTCAGAAAGCCCATTTCAGCCTCTTGTACCGAGGATCGAAGCCTCTGGTACATCCTGGCCTATGAATCATAGTCGTAGATGAGCAAGGAGATGAATACTGATTTGAACACAGAGAGCTTAGCCTTTAGATTCACCTGTACCTTAGCCACAGAACGCTGTTGACCATTCCAATTTGCTAATCCCTAATTCCCATTTTCCATCACCATCCAAAGTAGCATGAACTTTTCCATCTTTTCCATTGCTTCTCCATCATCTGCGGAAAGCAGCAGGCAGAATAACGCGAGAAAACACTAGGCTTTTCGTTTTAGACATATTCGCATGCATGCGGGCCCACTAGCCGGCTAGGAATCATTCCAGCGAGCGCTGGAGATCGGAAGATGCCAAAATAACCAAGTGGTCTGTCAACAGCAACCTATGCTGATACCCTCATCGCCCTGGCTACCCCCAAGTATTCTGTCCAAGCACAACACAAACAGAACATGGAGCAGAAAGCTGCCCTGGCGGAGACCGGTGTTTGCACTGAAAGGTATCGAGCACACACCGCTCTCTTCAACTTGCAGATATATTGTGACTGGGTGACTCGTAGCATCTGGCCATGGATCCTACATGTTCGCAGGTACGCAAATATTCTGTGACGGGGATCTACTCGTAGACATTCTTCAGGCCCAGAACGTGTATGTAAACGAGGTGGACAAACTCCTTTGATTTCTCGACAATCTGGCTTAAGGCAAAGATTTGGTCAGAGGTGCTTCAGACTGACGTGAAGCCGCGGTGCTCTTCTGCATGTGAGAATCAGTTATCCCGCAGCACCTCCATTCTAACACCTTTGCTTTGACTTTGCCAGGGAAGCTCATGATGGTGACTAGTTAATTCTAATTTTCCAATTATGATTTTTAAACTTTCGATTATTTTTTCATTGCCACTGATCTCGTAATGGCAATCACGTGCAGTGTCCGCAATAACTCATAACTCTCCCAGGTTTTAGAAATGCTGACGAAATGCTAATCACTATTTATTCGTTTCAAAATCTGAGGATTATTAAGTTTGATTGATAAAATTTGCCACCACACGTGAGCCTTTATATTGGTTAGTAGATTAGTCTGGACATTCTGCCTCTCAGCGTCGTAAATTTTCGTTTGTCGAATGTGTGCTGCAAATCTTCATTGCAGCCAGAAGTGAAAACTAACATTTTTTGTTTATGCACGGCTTTATCCTAAGCGTCAGCTGTTGCAGTTTTTAACTATTTTCCATTCGTTCACTTTCGACCGCTGGAGTATCCTCTGGCTGATAACTTACCGCTCAGACTACCTCATTGAAAAGTTGTTTATTCTGCTTGAATTTGGCCTTAAGCACATAGGAGCAACGGGTGGTACAATTGTGTATGTGAACGCGTGTTGGTTTGCTTCAATCACTTTACAGAAGTTCATGTCAACCTATTTTTCTCATGATTTATTTATCACGTATAAGTTTCATTTATTTGTTTACACCTTGCGCTGGTTTTCATTAAGTCATCAGCGGGATGAAAGCGAATTTCAGCTACTAAGCTCACACATGTGACAATATTACCATATATCCTCCATATTCTGGCATAACTGCGAAAGAAACATCATACTATCACTGTTGTTTGCAGTTGAGCGACTTGCTGTCCATTTATTGGCTGGTTACCTCGAATCCACCTTAGGTGAACTTGCTGATCCATGGAGGTAACAGCTAATAAGAAACACACCTTCTTTGAAACTGGAGTGTATGAATATGCATTGTTCTGTTCCAGTGTTCATAAATCTCGCTTCTTTTCAATGACTATGCCAGAACAATGGCCATCGCTAGTGGTCTTGTAGGAGCTGGCATTGTTATGCACTTTCGCAAAGTATAAAAAATTCGGTTCATATGCCGTGTATCGTTCAAAAACGATTGCCTCCTCCAAAATTGTTATTTTTCTGGCTTACAGTGGAATCGAGGCTTCATTGCAACTGTTCTATCAACTGTTCGCAGTGAACTATTCCATTTGCGTTTGCGTATTTGATCGGCCATGCGGTGGATCAGTATTTCCATTCGTACTGTACAGAACCCATCCTGGAAATGGTCGATAGACAGATCGTACACCCCATGGTTAGATAGTAGCAAAGATGGACTGGGACAGAGTTCGACCACACTTATCCACAAGCTGCAAGCCAAGCACGGTACAGGGAATGAATGGCTTGCAATCATACCGGAAACTACGTAGGACAGAATACAATGGCAAACGTTGACAAGAAGCGCCGGGATGTCGTGACTCTTTGCGACGTCTAATAAATTTTCCAAGCTGATTGAGGGTATTTAATTGAGGCGACCAGTTGAGCGCATACGTAATGAGGTAATGGGATTTATTTCGGTTTTAACTCGTTCACCAGCCACTATTCACACTGCGACCGAGTTAGCAGCTGTTGAGAGAATGTAGACGGTTAATGGATTATTACACTTTTGCCACTAACGGCGACAACAGAGCGTGTTCGACTATTATACGGCCAATGATAATCGCTTAATATACTTTTAATGTACCACTGAATGAATTGTGACGTCTTGTGGCTAATTCTAGGGTTTTGAAAACTGTCCGCTGCTGTCGCGATCAGAGATCATTAGAAAACTAAATTGGAGGTGGTAATATGACAACTCTGATAAGTTTCTGATAAGAAGAACAGAAAATGGGCAATTTGGAAAAGCAGATAACTTTAAGACTAGATAAATTCAGACGCGCCTCTCTATTATCAAAAATTAGGTCGTTCAGAATTGAAGAAGCGTAGACTAGATTGGAGAAAAGTCATAGATTACCTTAAAATGACGTCTGATGGTCCTAAGAAGAAATGTTGCTTCGGTGATAAAAGGAAAGTATGAAACTGTGAACTGTAAGGGTAAGATTGAATGGACGAAGTTCAAGTAAATCACTGTAAATCACATATAGGAAAGAAACGTACAACAGTGGTTAACTGAAGATTATCCAATGAACGACTACCGTATAACAGAAAGGAGAAATTAATGAGCAATCGACTTAACGAGCCATACATCAAGCAGACACAAATCGCCTTAATTCATTTTCACTCAGAACGTTGGTGGAAGTTAACTCCAAACCTCTTAACCTAGAGGTTCATCGTTTCCAGCTCATCTATGAAACGCGCCCATAAGGAACATCCGAGCGACACTGACCACCCATTAATCAACGGGTTCGGTTTACGGTATGACTTGCGATAGTTTTTCTAACAAAGATCAAGCTGACTGTTGAACCGTTAACAACAGCACTGGTGTTTAATGAGCGTTAAATGCAAGACCGCTTGACAGACGACCGTCTGAGTCCGGGAACAGGGATAAGGCGATTTAGGGAAGGTCCTGACACTCTTAGAGAAACAGGCTGAGCATTAACGGCTTACTACACACAAAAGCGTCTAGTTTGGGGACTCGCAACATGGCGGACGTCGACCAGGAGGAGACCACGCAATACGAGGAATACGGTGAGGCATGTTTCTATATTTGAGGGAAACTACTAATCCTATGATCGATAACCGACGTCTTATAGCAACACTGCGTAGAAGCTGAGACTCAGTACACGTCACAGACAGTGCTGTTCATGCAAACGATGAAAAGTGATGATCGTGAAAACAAACACGTCACCTACAGGGACAGAGCTAAAAAGTTTTTTCACTACATATAACTCTGATGTTTCACGTTCTTTTATATCAACTCCATTCAGGTACCATGAAGCCACTGAGCAGTTAAAGGCTTTTAAACTCTCTAGACACAAGATAGTTCTCGTGCTACGCCGCATAAATGCAGAGAAGAAATATGTGTATAATATTGAAGACTAATTTTAGGTACCAAACGCTGAATGTCATGACTGTTCTAAGTCTGAGTCATCAAACTTTCTTGAATAAGTTGTTACATGAGGCGTAATGGCAAAATGGCAAAGCGTTCGACTCTAAAGAAGTGCAGAGATGCCATGTTCCAACCCGTTCGAGGACAATTTTTGTATTCCTTGTGAATTCCCTTGATCAAGGAGTTAGCTCTACACTGCCTCAGTGTAGCCAGCTCAAAAGCAGTGTAGTAAGTCAGTGACTTGCGATTAATAGGGCAGCATGATATTCTGCGCTGCTCATTGGAAGAGGTGTACGCCAATACTGTTTGATTTGAGCTCCCCTTGTGGTTCCACTTCGACCTGACCTATTTGACAGCTGACTATCCAGTGTACTAATCAGTAAAATGTGTAACCTCTTTCTTCGTATACTGTAACGGTGAAATCATTCAACTTCTTGGCATAACCGAATATTAAATTTCATGTCCAGGATTCGAATAATGATCGTCTTTTTGATCCTGAAGATTGCAGGACATGTCGCAATGCCACTAAATAATAATGTAAGACCTGGAAGAGAGGAAACCGAGTCCTTCAGCGATAAATAGTCGATAATAGTACTTTCAAGAGCAACGTTTACTTCAATAACTTAACAGACTGCGATAAGTTGTCGTTTCACGGCCTCAGGTACTGCAGACATTCACTGTCGTATGTGCTACGAAGAACAATAACAAGAGTTACGCCATGTGGTGATTATCATGTTGAATATACACCTGTCAGATGGGTCAAGATGACTTGCAGCCCTGTGCGGCGCTAGCATCAGACGGCATGGTAAAATGGCCGTACAACCTTCTCCTTCTAGTGTGTTCGCATCAGGACGCCATGATTCACCTGTTGATTGCATATCAGCGACTGGCTACCAGTTTGTTGGCTGGTTCCATCGAAGCAACGCATGGTAAATTTCCTCCTCAAATGAACTCGTGGTAAGTATGAGGAATGTCCGTGCTCAGTGCCCTTGACGAACAATTTATATAGTACATCAGGTTGAAGAAGACGCCATAAGCATGGAAGAGATCATCGACAATTTTTCTATGGAATAATGATGATGCTGAAGACCTCCAGAAGTATCGATTCATCACTCTCCAGTCACCATTCTACATGGTGTTTACCTGAATCATCCTCAATCGTATCCGGAAAGACCTTAAACAGCTTGCTTGCACAAAACAAGCCGGTTTCCGAATAGGCTTCTCTACCGCAGAACCAAATCCATGTCGTAAAACCGTTAACGGCGAAGTTAAAGACTACCAATTGCCCTCTGCTACTCATCCATCGATTTCAGGAAAGCGTTCGGTTCCGTCGAGTGAACGCCTTGCACTAGTACGGCAATCAACCGTAAATGCGTCGACCTGATCGAAGAAATGAATAGTGATACAACCGGCACAGTCCCACTTAAAGTGGCGGAAGTCGTCTTGCGTCCGCTGACGAAAGCGAGCCGAATAGGGGGGTAGAGAAATTTAGTATTCCGTAGTAACGCTGATGCATATTTCTTCTTGTACTTTTCCTAACATCGTATCTAATGAGACCTCAGGTACAATTGAGTTTACACCGTCGCTTTTACAACACCGTCGGCCTTTGACATTATGTCGCCAAACGCTGTTGACGTACTCTTGATTTCAAACATTTTCGAGTCCTTCTGTCATTAATTTACTTTGGAACAAACTTTTTCCAAATAAATAGTTTTAAAGGTGGTGTCCAGTCATCGCTCTCGAAGAGTCATTTTTTGGTTCTTTCTGTTGTGCTTCGATTGCTGTCAAGTCTGTAGGATCGCGTCAGAAACTGCTGGCTACTTCGGCATTATATATTTCTTATTGATTCGACCTTCCTCGCAGCATAACCTCGTTTAGAATTCGGCCATCTCTTATTGAAATATTGCCATTGTAATGGCTTCTGCTTCTTGTACGAAACGGTATAAATGGCTATATACACGTGATATGTTCATGAGGTGGCGTTCATTTCTTCCAACGGTCCCATTTTTGAGCGAAAATAGTTTCTGCTAAGAATATGTAGAAATCCTGTCATATGGTGGAGTATTTTCTTTTGCCCCAAATTGGCACCGCTGGAAAAGCCCTATTGAGCTAGCTGTCGCTGCGAGCTGAAAGTTACGAAGGATTTGAAAATGAATTATTGTATAAACAAACGAATCAGCGAATATCTAAATGGTTTTGGCGAGGCGCTTAGTTTCCGAAAATCATATCTTCCAGAGTATTCGATCCAGAGTTGGAATGTTGCCCTAAAAGAAGCGAAGGGCAGGTGCATAACAGTTTTCCTTGTTATGAAAAATACGGAACTGAACCTCGATTTATTTCTCGTTAATAAATATTCATTTTTATCCGGCATACTGGCAAGCAGACTCAATTCTAGAAATGTTTATTTAATTGTATGACATGACAAACGTCCTCATTCATTCGGAAGGGGTTGATTGCATGCATGCATGCATGCATGCAAGACCATTTATGGCGTTTTGTAAAATTTTTCTGAACTTTCGATCACGCTGTTCACGAATGATGATGTTTTCTCTGCACCCGCGTATTTTGATATCGTCAGAAAGTTTTGCCCTATGTGACTTTCCGT
>UZAM01006700.1:35353-47395 GCA_900618415.1 Soboliphyme baturini
CTGCAACAGAAAACAGTCTATCTGAAATTAACAAAAGAATGGAAAAGGCATGGAGCAATTTTGGCAGACAAAATATGCTCCCTTTGGTGAAAGCGCCCTTGTGATAGAAATGGAAAGTTTTCGATCAGTGTGCGTTCCCTTTGCTAGCCTATAGGAGAGAAACGTTAACTCTAAGCCTTAAAGATATTCATAGCGAGCAGAACATGCAACACAGTCGGGAAAGATGGTATTTTGTAGTAAGAAAAAAGACAGAAAGTTGTACGGCAGGATAACAGTATAAACAGGAGTCTACGATGTCATTGCATGAGTGCTAAGGTAAAGCAGCAGTAGATAGGACACGTTGCCAGAAGTACTAACCACCAATGGAACAGAGAGGTAATAGATTTGGTTTCAGTAAAGAGTCAACGCCCCGTGGGAAGACCCCAAGGTCGATAGCATAATCATGTTAAGAAATTTGTTAAATCAACGTAGACAGGAATCACAGAAAGTGAAAGTTTATTGCAAAGTCTTGGAGGGGCCATTATCCAGCAGAGAATCGATAAGGACTGATGATTATGATATTTATATTTTTATATTTATCCGTATGTGTCAGGAGCTCTAAATATGTGGCTGGACCAAATCCTAAAGGCTCATGCGAACAGTCACGGGCTGAGCATTAAGGCACTCTGAAGCTCAATTTAGACTATAATCATGGATGTAACACTGGGAGTGTTAATAGTTTGATAGTATAATTATGCAACAACGTAATAATTAGTGAGATGGTCACTACTGTATAACTCATGAAATTCACAGTTTTAAGAAAAATAGGAAATGATGAGTTTGAAAATAGATTTAAGTATCGTTTAGATTGCATAGGTTTCTTAGAAGCGGAAAGCTAACGAATTCTTTCTAAACGATCTCCTTTTAATAGATAAATGTAAGGCACGGCTAGAGGCCTAAAATTTATTCCATATTTCTAACCGTGTCTTATATTGATCTATTAACCTAAGAGCCTAAACGTCTTTTCGAAGTGGATCCGCATTATTTATAACGCATCATGAGCGTTATTTTTTTCACTTTCTGCCCTGAATTTATACTTGTTCTTATATTGTTGATTTCGCATGTGAACCATTTCCATATGGAAACAATACCGAGATATTTCTTTATTTGGACGTTCCTCACGGACGGTTTTTTTATCAACTAGTTTCAGTCAATTAGTCATTATAAATTCCTTCGTCTGAATAACAAGTTTACACTCCACCAATGTAACCGGCAATAAACAGGAAATAAATATAGTGTTTACGTAACACTCTATGGTTTAACGTAAATCTGCGCAATTGACAACAGCTATCCTGACGTATACTGTCGATTGTACACTTCAGATTACCTTCGAAGTGCCGTCGCATAATGGTATTGGGCAGACTGTGATTAAACCCTAAATATTTGTCATTGGACTTAGTCTCAGCATTGCCTTTCCTCCAGGACCGGACTAAAATGACATTGGAAATGCGTTGGGTCTTTTGTATTTCTCTGACAGTTTCATATTTCGACCTGGAAACGAAGCCACCTCTTCGTTTGATTGGCCGTTCATCTCGTTTAATGTATCACGTGATCAATCGTTTCACTTTGCGTTAAACGATTTTCGGTCAAGGCTGAACGAGCCACAGTAACGCTGGCTTTGCTAAGGAGCGTTTCAGCTATCTGGTGCATGATTATTAATCACTCCTTCAAGTAAGGTAATCTCAAATAAATCTCTTGCAATTTCTTTTCGTCACTTCCCAGGATCAGAAAATCAGCAACAAACAGCGACAGTAGTGTGGCTTGCTGTTGCTCGTTGGACTGACTCAAATATAGTGTGTAGGAGGATAAATGATCAAAAACATTCCTCATTCTCTCATTGAGCTAAAATACCTACCATAGCTGAAGCTATTATTCCAAGTATTTTTGCTTTGCTCAGCGGATGTTTCTTAAAGGGATGACTGAATCTGTCCTCTCAAATAGCATCATCTCGGGTAAACTGAAGAGTTTCTAAGAATGGCCTTAAATATCTTTCAAAAGACTAAAACTTCTTTGTGTTCAGTTGTCGAACGACTATTCAACGTTTGAAGCTTTTCGTTTGTTCTCTTTATTAGCTGATGCCTAATCAACAGTCAAATGAGTCTATTGCTAGAAATAAGGCTGTGTCGCTCCCTCGCGTCGTTGATGGGCTGTCTCGTATGGTTGACCCGTTGCAATGTTCACCTTTTCATTATTGCATGCACCATGCTTTTACAAACCTGTGTTCGAAAAAGCCTTATCCGGGGCTCGACATATAATAATACAAGTCGTTTTGACATTTATCATCAGTATAATTTTTTGAGACGGTGGAGCAGGGACATTTTAACTGCCGCACTTTCTTAATATTACTTCTTTGGTGGCATACCATTGCTTTTAGGATGCAATCTGAATTCATCATCAGTTTTGTTTGTGTAGGGTTCAGATGAAGACCCACTTTCGCTATAGCTGCCCACACCACTTCAGTTAGTAGGTATAGCCGTCGTCACTGCCGCCACAGTGAATTATTATGCTGATTAATAAAGAGTGGTAGTTAGTTTTTGATCTGTGGGGAAAAAACTGGCAAAAACAGGTTCTTTCACTAGATTGAATTTGTCGAGAATATAAAATGCATGACGAAATTTCTAGTGTTGTTTAACCTCAGAATAGCGAGGTACTTTTATGAATCGTCAGAGGTAGTTATCTATGAAGCGAAATGAGGACTTGGCTCAAAGCCTCAATAAATTGGAAACCTCTGCAACGACGTTATGCCTGTGATGTAAATAATAATGCTTCCAAACTTTCGGCAAAGGGTGTAAAAAAATGACAGTAAACGTTGCACCTACTCTAAACGACGAGTGTCAAACAGATACCCACGTCACTCGTCTTATTGCTTAAAAGGTTTTACCTCACTGGCAATAGCGGCACTACCCATGGCGGGCAAAGAGTCAAATGCCAAATTAGAAAAAACTATAATGGCGCCGATTCGTCGGAATGTGCTGTTCCAGTTGAACGGTAATTGGTGCATTGTCATCAGCGTCGCGATCGCGGTAGATCACTTTGACGGTAGAGATTTTGCTGTGGTTTTTACCGGCATGCGTGACACAGCGTTGTCGTTAGCATCGGAATCGGTCCTTGTGAGAGTTAGGTAAGAGTAATTGGTTCCGAAACGGCATTTTTGATGAATAATGAAAGCGATCGGTTTGATGGGAGCCAAATTTTAAAGTGACAAGTAAATAATTAACGAGCGAAACCATTCCGATGAAATTATGAATCGCTTGAATAAGCACAAGTTTTTTCCAAAGGCTAGAAGCTTTTAAGGGACGCTTTGATTTAGTCGCCCGATAGGCGACTCAGAAAAGAATATAGCAGCGTTCTTTAAGTAAGGAATGATGGAGAATACGCGATTAAAATGTTGCTTCATAATGCTAATTATGAATTCTAATAATTACTGATTGTGAATGTATTATTCATAATACATCTGTCTAATTTAAGAGTTTGCGGAGCGACGGCTGTGCCAACATGATTCCCGTCGGTATCTACAGGAGGGAGGAAGAAGATCTGAGGTTTAAGGCCAAACGAAAAGAGTAGTGTTTCAAATGAGAGGAAAGTCATCGTTTGGAATACCGCTTCATACACTATTCTTCTTTCCCTTCTTACCCCATTTCATCAAAGACGATGCCGGATGCAGTAAAAGCAATCCACGTCGATAAAATGAAAGATGAATGCATGTTCACTTTTCAGTACATTCGATATTATCGCAGTTCTAGCTAAATCTTGCCAACTTGTTCAAGGTCATTGTGGCTGCTGTCGTCGTAGGACTTTACCTTTTCTATCCGCTTCGCAAGGCGACCATTGTCCGTCGATGGTATTGACCCCATTACCTTCAACACATTGTATGCAGCCAGTGTATCACTTTGGCTGGATATACCTTTTTCTCTCTTATGGCAACATTCGACAACAGACCATACCCTTCATTCCGTTGACATACGTCTTTCACTGTTTCCTTTGCTTAACTGCTGCTGTCTCTAAGCCATATATCAAGATGTCCAAAAGCAGGCATCCCAGAGTTTGCCCAGCTTGTTGCATTCTGCTGATGCCATGATCATTTACATAAATTATGAACTGAAATTTCCAAAAAATCAATTTCAAATTCCATTCTACATGCTGCTGAGGTTGTTCGAATCACCACTGTGAATTCTTCGATGCTTAAAATCCTACGTTTACCGCTTAAATCATCGACATATGTATGGAAGTGGTGCTGTATTGCCTATTCTTGTTTCGCAATTTCCAAATGCCAAGAACAAAGCCTTGGACTCAGGAAAAGCTTTTATTGACAGGTTCCATTAACAATCGGTGGACAACTGCGAAGAAACTGATTTACGTCGTCCATTCATCATGGTCATTGATGAGTAAGTAATGTCCAACAAATCGAAGCGGGATGCATCATCAAATCACTTGAGCTATTGAAATAACAAGAGCCTTTAAATGTTCTCTTATCGCCTAAGATATACGCTGAAACACTGTCTTACAGATAAACATCAACATTTCATAGAGGGCAGGGGGCATGTGAGGGATATAAGGCAATATGATCTCGTGAAACAGACATATGGATTTATTGAGAAAATTCTGTTACGGAATTTAGTCAGAATTAATTTCGTCAGAATCGGTTTGTTTGACCTGAACGATCCATAGATACAGTGATGGCGGCCATGTACAGCTATTTTGTAAACGAGATTATATATGTTCAGCCAAATCGATTCTAAATCATCTGGTTGTGTCATTCTCTGGCGACTAGTGCTCCAAAAGCTGATGTTATGTCCAGGAAGCACATTTTCCATCAGATTTGTTTCAGACCAAGCTCAATTTCGCATCTAATCATCAAAGGAACTGAAGACCATCAGCAAACCTTTCAGGCTTTACACCGGCGACGGGAAACTTGCCTCCGGTTTTCAATTTTTGGTGTATACGTTTATGTGATAAGTGATAAGCGAGTTTCACCGCGCTCGCTACGGTCGACTACAAAATTCATGAAGAAAATACTCCATCTTACATTCTTTTCTGTTTTCTGTTCAATATTGCTTCTTCAAGCCATCGTTTCATGGTTCATTCCAAGTTTTGGCAATTGTTTGCCAGCTTGGAAGAGTCAACTTGAACATACCTTTCTAACTCTGTGATTATGATCCTTTATTCAGATCAATGATTATTGTCTACAACGCTGATTCTAAAGTTAGCTTTCTTGGTAGCTCACCCTGCAATTAAAATGATACTGTTTTATTGCATAGCATACGGTATTTAACAAGGTTATGCAACATGTCAGGATATTTGAGTTGGATATCATTCCCTGAATTAATATTCTTGATATTAATCTTCGTCCATTGAACTTCTGCAGCAGGCATTCAGAAGTTATGCGCATTTTCACTGATCTGGTCTTCATAACTGCAGGACCGTTTCCGGCTGGGCTTCGTCTTTTACTGGTAGAGTAGCTGAGTACAACGGCTCGATCCATTCCTAATCTGGTTCAACAATGATATTTCGCTGTAAGCCAGGTCTATCGTTCAGAGTTCCTTTCTGGATCGGGTACAAAACGTCTGTTGTAGACAGATATGCTCTTACAGTCTGCAGCTTACTGATTGCTAGGATCTTCTCATGCTAATTTACGGAACGAAAGTCTCAGAAGCCCTCACAAAAATCTTCCCACTTGAGTTGATTAATTTCATTTTGGTGTTTTCCAAGTAGAATGTAAATTCTCTTCTGCACTGACAACATGAATGTAGCGCGTTGCTTGGCAGTTTTTGGTATGGCAATATATTCAATTTACTTTTCATATCCTGTAAGCATTTACACGTTATTTCGTGCAATTTCCTAAATACATAATTACATATACTATACAAGCACACTAACAGAATTATGCTATATTACTACAGGTCAGTCAAACAGGACCCTTTGCAGTTTATTGAAAATTACTTTCACTTTCAATTTAAACAGTTCATTTTCAATGCATTACAATATGCTGAATGAGCCCTCTCGATTTACACAGCTACTTGCACGGTTGTCACCTTACATTGTGGGAAATTCAAATTTATTGAACACTGTAAAATTTCAAATTTACACCGTAAAAGATTGTCAGGGTTTACCGTTTGGTTCTGGACAACAAGTACGAAAAGTTTGTCTACGAAATAAAACGTTTATTGCGAGGCACAGAATCTGTTTCTGCCTTGTCTTAATAAACAAGTTGTAATTTTGGCTGTTTTTCCAAAGAGCTTTGAACCCCTAGCCGCATTGTTCACGATCAACAGCTGCGTCGTAAAATACCACATAAAATGTGCATGTAAAGTATGCATTTGATGCGTATGTGCGTATGTATGTTTATACATCCTCCTTTCTCACGATCGTGCGTTAGGTGCCTCAGGTTTATGAATTTTATTTGTCTGTTTATGAGGACTTTCAAATATCTTCTTGTGGCATCGACGATAACCATGAAACTCATGTTAGTTTCCTGAGTCATATTTCATTGGCCGAAATTTCGATGGAATTTATTCTACATTTTTCCTATCAGGTCGGCATTCACAGTTTCAGCTGGAGTTTTGACCAGCAGCGTGTCTTGCTATGAGGGTAAGAAGAGAGTTGCAAACACGCTTGTTTCAGGCAAGACGTTTTCAGACCATACTACGGAGCGTCGTTAATATTTTACCAATCAGCCGGCTTTGAATAATGAGTTTCAACGCCGCTGTCAGCCTCGTGCCAATTAAAGGTTTTTTGAAGTGGGCGTCCTAATTTTTTTATATAAACTACTGTAAAATTTGATTTTTTGGCTAAAAAACAAATTACAGATCCTTCTTTGTAATTAATGGGAATTACCATGCTAAGTCTCATTGCTCAGTTTTTCTCTCTCATGTGATTTGCTTCCAGAAGGTTCTATATCCACCTATTAGCTCATCGTATCACATGAGGTAAGGTCTTCGAGTTGAGCGCTTGCAGCCCCTTTTGTGCGAATGCATCACTATCATAATACGCCAGTCATCCGTCAGTTTTGGGACGCAATTCAACACCGTATGACTCGAGCTGCACGCAGGCAACTGGAGTAGTTTTGTTTCTACTTCGCATCTCACCTGATGCTGATAAATAGTTACCTTTCGTCTGAACCGGGAATTAGTAATCAACTGGCCAAACTTACTGGTACTATTCATAAGTAGCTACAAATTAATCAACTGCCTGGATTATGAGTGATGATGCGAGCAGTCGAATGGGGGAATCAAAATTCAGGCATAATTGTTTCAGCAAAGACAGATTTTTCCAGATGTGTGCCGTGTATGTATCTTTGTTTACTTGTGCATGTGCTGTTATATATATATCACAACGCTTGCTCATTCTCTAGTACTATATGTATACACTTGCTCTAATCTTCTCCGGTTCATACATAATCTTTCTCACAGCGAACAGCAAGTCCACAGTAAAGCCACATCTACAGAATTTATAGATGGTTCATGTTTCTTATTGTTCTACATACCCTTAGGACTACAGTGATTCACGACTCATTATGTGCATAAAATTTGCAGTCGATGTCATGGTTGTTCGACATATGTATTTCTGGTTCAAAAGACTTGCAAGAGCAACTTTCAGATTGACTCTAGTGATATAGTAAAAGTCTTCGTATGGTGTAATTCTTTGCAAATTCAGCATGTTTCATAATTAATGAACAAAATTGTGTGAAATGTCTTCACAATAAGAAAAACAAAACCTTTGATTTTACTATTCCTTGCTTCCACGAATTCTCATTTATACAATTCTATACGTGTTTCCCAGAAGTTAACTAGACATCTTGGCCTGGGAATTTTTAAGGTCTGCTTTGCTTATCAACAAAAAATGCGTTCTCAACATCAAAAAGCCTCCCATTACGTGAGGAGGCAGAGTTGTTGAAATGTTCCGCAAGTGTATGTTTGGGTATTCATAGCAACATGCATACTTTTTTTACATACCGTTGTTTTCCCGGACTGAATGTTTTTGAAGCCATCCATCAAAGTAACAGTTAAATTCGGACGCATGCAATGCGCTATGCATGTAGTAATATTTTTAATAACACATTCCACACATTTTCCGCCCACTGCATGTCACGAATCCCTAGTATCAGGTCCAGATGTGTTGCCGTCACTTAATTTTATTGAGGATTGGGCGCAGAATGTGCGCGTCACCGTATTTCGCCCTGCAGTTCCATACTTTGCTCAGTCGTTGTTCACAGAGTAAATTACGCAAGATTTTGCTTTGCTTAAAGGTTGCCACTTCGTTGCACCCTGAAAGTAGTATAACAGTTGTATTTCAGCGATTTAAAATCATTTCTTACACTGATCATCTGTTTGTTTGTTTTAGCGGTGTCGAGTGACGGCCACGCTGTGATGGAAAACTCTTTGGTTGTGAGCATGGAAATAAACGGCACAATGTACCAAGGAGTTCTTTTCGCTCAACCTTCGATCCGACTTCCCACGGTTGGCGGTCACTGACGGATCGCCGGACGCTGCGTCGTTCATGATGATATTGGACAGTGCAATTTTGCGTTAAATTCGCTTAACTCGTGCCTGAATGTGAATTAGAAGATTCTGTATGATTTCGTATATTCTGGTGCTTAAATATTCAGTTGATTTGCGGGATTAATGACCGAACCCGGATTTACCTAGTGAATCACATGGATTACCCCTGACCGTTGACCATCCTGCCAAAAACTGAGTATGTGAATGACTAACGGTTCGAAGTGGCGCCGGCGACCAGAGTCCAGTGGACAGCAAGCCATCCGGCCTCCCAGTTGACCAATGGATCAATTGCCGACCTGCCGACCTAGTGGCCAGACGACCTGTTCATTTCAGTCCAGTAGTTTGGCGTCCGTACGTTTCGTTCGTGAGAATATTGTTTCGTTATGTATTGATGCTATCAATGTTTCACGGAGGTCGTTCGATCGATTTCGATTCATCTCTTCCATGTTTCATTTTGATCTTTTGATAAGTTGCTGCTTCGTTGTAAACATTGTATTTCTTTGGAATTCAAAAATCTTGCAGTCGTATACACAACTGACTGGTGACCAGACCGTACGATGCTGAATGCAATGCGTAAACGCCTCATCATGTTTCCACTTCTGTCAGTAAAATCACGGCTCGTTTGGTTTATGCCAAGCTGATGTTTACGTTTTGTCGAGTCGGAACTGAACGTCAATCGTGATGTTAAGTACTACAGTATTCTTACGCAAATCCAATGGTATCAATCTTCCGGCAGGCTTTTTGAAATGAAATCATCATATTTGTTATTCTAATCAGCCAATGAATCGGAAGCACGAAGCTTCGATCACATCTAGTAGATACTCAGGATCTAACCATGAGTCTATCCCTAAGCCATATACTGTACGTTTCATCATGCATCTTTACATGATGTGCATGTACTTCATCGAAGCTTGTGTGCTTTCAATTGAATCTTTACTCAAAAAGAGCTTCGCTTTGACAGATTAACCACTGACTCATGGACGATCTGTCAGGCCTCAGTAACAATTGCTTCATCAGTAGCAAACCTTCTTCAAGTACAAGGCTGTACCTCATGATAATAGTAGAAAATGTGAAGACTAGATTCCGCCGAAACGTAAAGGCAACATATTACCAATATAGAATAAAATTGGTAGAACCTCACATTCCGTTATTTGGCTATGAGGTTAAATTTATTGAACTAGCTTTTACTTTCAAGTGTTAGAATATTATCTTCAACTGGATAAGGCTCCACCGTTGACTGTACCCATGGCTTTGACGCATTTGGCCGATTTATACCGCATTGCAGTAGCAAGTGAATTATGTCTATTTGAGATAAGAGTCATGCCAGAAATGAATTACAGTTTCGAAGTCGTGTACCAACTTGCATGATCATTGAAACATATCGGATTCGAGCACAGAATGCTGCGTGGCTAATTATGACTGCTAATTCCTTGAGCAAGAGATTCATTCATGTGGGATTTGCTAGAACCAATCAAGCGGCGATTTGCAGATCAGTAACTCACGTAGAGTTTCACATATCTAATGAGGTAGTGAGTTTTGTCAGGTGTTGAGAAACATTTGTCCGGTGCCATTGTTACCTAAGCCTGTGGAGTACCTGACTTGAGCAGCACACTGTATAAATCAACCGGTAAATTTAAACTTAATCTTTCATGTGGGTGCGTCGATGCGCGATGAACGCAAGTCGACCCTCATTCAGTTTTTCCCTGTTATTTGCCCTGTACTGTATCTCCATTGCTTGCCAGGTAAGTGGCTCCCAGCGGGTTATTGAACTACAGGCGTTTCACATGTCGACGCAGTGACCACGTGTATTTTAACGGTTTTCCAAGGCGCTGTTTTCGCGAGTGGTTTATTCAACAATCCATTCGGTGTGTATACCCTTGTGAACCATTGCTGACGTCATTCCAATCTTCATCCACCCCATCAGATTCAGAGAATTGGAACATTTGTGAGGTCTTAATCTCGATTAAGTGTCTTCGGCGAATGGCGGATAACACCACCATCTTTTTAAGCGATCTTTTGTGCTACGTCAGGACCCTCATGTCAGCATATTGCGACTCTGAAATTAACAGGGAAAAGTTTGTTAAGCACTGTTGCTGGAAAGCACAAGCTGTCAGATTACATTTAAACATAGAGGACAAAGAAACAAATTTTGCCTTCAAGTTTGTGAAAATATTACTGTTTCACAGTGTCAAATGTCACAAAAAGACGAGCACATGAACTTTATCTTTCGACCCTTTTAAGGCATTGAATATCAAAGAGACACAAGATTTTATTTTCTTTCCATATACTGCCATGATCTGCAAACTGCCGTAGCGTGTTTTCCGATAGTCTTTAAACTGTCAGTCGACTATCAGAAGATAGGGGCCTCCCGTTTTCCTATCCAGATTTGTAATCAGTGTAGAACATATCTCTCTCTTAAAGAGAAATAATGAGATTAACTAAGAGTCAATGAGTTTTATCTAACTCGTTTACAAGAAACTCGTTAGCTGACATTTTTTTGAGTGCACGACAAGTTTTGACGGCTGCCGCAGAGGCTAATTACACTCCGCCACACATCATGCAGTGCCGTGCATCATCAACTTTGGCTTTTGACTGTTATGTGTGGATGGAAACGCAGAGGTTGGATTGCGGAGCCTTTCACGTTCGAAATAACTCACTACCTAAGGATTGGAACAAGGCAACGTCACTGATCGAACACCAATAATTGTCCACACATTCAGAGCAGTCCTAACGTAGGTTGTAAATGCAGCGGAAAACCTTAAATACATGGGCTGCGGATGAAAAGCGTGGGGTCATTGCCACAGAAAAATTTGAAAAAACATCATTCAGCCACTGATGTGGCCGCAGGGCTTGAGGGACCATGAAAAGCTTCGGCTAAAGAGATAATGGTAGAAAGCGAACTTTTAGTTAATTCTCAGGCAAACCTCCTTTGGAATTGAATATTCGGAAAAACAAACCTGGAGGAAAGAAGGAAACAAAACCACCGCGCGAAATTGTTCTCGGGTAATTCAGGAAAAGGGAAGCAATGCCCTTCGCCAGGTTGGCGAGTGTACACATAGAGGAGGATTTTTTATGGCGCATAGCTACTCCGAGACAAAATTTCACGGCCGCTTGCTCGTAGTCGCCCAGGAATCATTTAAACAGGGCAAGGCTGCGTGGTATATTAGCCCCTGCAGCGCTAGAAGCATCTCGCGTCATTTTCTCCCCTGCAGCAACTTCAAGCTCACCATGAACGATGCTTCAAGAGCTAATACTTTTCACGGTACTACAAAACAATTTATTCGACGCCGACGTACGTTAAATAACTCATAACTAGTCTAAAAAAAGACTCACAGCACAGTGTACCTCTTCCTTATTCCTAGATGCTGAGGAGGGTCATTTAAGAAAGTCACAGATTCATGGCATTTTAGCACTTGCTGTGTCGTATGCATCTTACATCATTTTATGATGTCTCTGCGGCAATGTATAAGGCTTACTGGCTCTTGAAACATCGTTTGCAATAAAC
>UZAM01006702.1:30363-40378 GCA_900618415.1 Soboliphyme baturini
CTGGTACCGGGATGCTTGTGCACTGAAGTCGATGATCGATTTGATAATCGTATCGTCTGACATAAGACTCTCAGTAATGGATGTTTGTATTAAGAGAGGCGCAGAGCTATCAACCGATCATCGCCTTGTTGCCGGCACTCTCCGCAGTAACAAATGGAGTAGCATATGAAGATCGGGTGGCAGAAGCAACCGGAGAATCAGATGGGAAACATTATCTTCGGTAGACACGAGAGCAAAATTTGCGACCAACATCGCACGACTGTCTTAACAGATCCCAATGATGACAACTGAAATTGAAACCGAGTGTCTGCTCTTTAAGAGCGGCATACTCGAGGCTGCCGCCGAATGCTGCGGATATAAACGGGATGCCTTGACGCCTTGAGGTCAGAAAAGATCATCATGGTGGACACAAGACGTACAACTGGCAGTTAAAGAGGAGAAAGCAGCGTTCAAGAAATGGCTTGGAAACAAGGAGCCTTCTACTCGCGTCCAATATGTCGAGGCACGCAAACCGGCAGCCATAGCAGTGGCAAAAGCCAAAGCTGATTCCTGGGAGAAGTTCGGTGAGGTGTTGGAGTCCAATTTCCACATGGCAAACAAAGTATTCTGACAGACCATCCGCCGGATCCGACGTGAAAAGGCGGGCAGTCTCAGAGTCTTGAATGACAGATCTGGACACCCTCTTACCAAGGATGATAACATTCTTCGGCAATGGACGGAATGCCTTGAGGAACTCCTTAACCCCGCGCAGCAGCAGGAAGACTCACCTCTAGGGCAGAAGGGTCCAAATATTACTATCTCTGTAGATGAAATTGCACAAGCTGTGAAAAGCTTGAAAAATGGAAAAGCTGCCGGAATGAGCGCAGAGCAGAAGGGTACGGATATTGCTATCTCTGTAGATGAAATTACACAAGCTGTGAAAAGCTTGAAAAATGGAAAAGCTGCCGGAATTGACGAGATGCTCAAGGCATTTGACGAACAAGGCATGTGTTGGCTAACACGTGTCTGTCAAACTCCGATGACTACGGGAAAAACACCCGCGGACTGGAGAACGAGAGTTACTGTACCCGTATTCAAAAAGGAAGACCACAAGGAATGCTCCAATTATAGGGGCACAACGTTATTGAGCATCCCAAGCAAAGTACATGCAAAGAAGTTAGAAAGGATGTGCCGTGAAATGGTTGACCTCCAGATCGAAGAAGACCAGTGTAGTTTCCGGCCGGTTCGAAGCACCTCTAGCCACATATTTGGCCTGCGCCAGATTGTTGAGAAATGGTGGGAGTACGCCCATCCGATGTATATGTGTTTTTATAGACCTAGAGAAAGCGTATGACCGGATCCCACGCAACAGTCTGTGGACAAGCCTTCGTGCATACGGTATTGATGGCCAGCTGCTAAGGACCATCCAATCACTGTATTCTGATGGCAACTGCTGCTTCAGAGTTAATGGCGTTAAGTCGAAACCATTCAACGTTCGCACTGGTCTCGGCGAGAACTGCGTTCATTTCCTTTTCCTGTTTGTGTTGTACATGGATAGAGGAGTAAGAAGAAGCCAAGGCGATGATTGTATCGGTGTAGTAGATGTGAAGTCGAGAATGTTGGTGTTTGCAGACAACCTTGTTTTATTGGCATCTTCTGAAACTAACCTTCAGTGCTCCTTAGTAAGGTTCGCAGCCGAGTGCGATGTGACCAGCGTGCGTGTGAACGCATCTAAAACGGAAAGCCTAATGCTTTTTCGTTTTCCTGCCCGTTGCTCTCTTCACATTAATGAAGAGGCAGTGGAGCAGGTGGAAAAGTTCAAGTACCTTGCAGTAGTACCTTCAAGTATTTACTAGTGATTGAAAATTGGAGGAAGAGATCTACCGTCGAATTGGAGTAGCCAGTGGCGTTCTGCGTGAACTAGCGGGAACCACTGTGACCAAGGCAGGGCTGAGTTTGAAAATTGCGCTTTCGGCATTGAAGTCGATCTTTATCTCTATGCTTACCTACGATCAGGAGTCGTGGATCATGACTGAAAAACTTCGAACCTTGGTTCAATCTGTTGAAATGGTCTTTCTTAGACGAGTCGCTGGCCTTACGCGTCTCGACGTGGTCCGGAATTGTGACATCGGGAAGAGCCTTGGAATACAGCCTTTGCTTCTCCAGATTGAGAAATTACAACTGCGATGGCTTGGGCACGTGTTGCGAATGCCTTCAGAAAGGAAGGTTAAGCAACTGTTCCTTGAAAATCCAATCGGCAGAAGGCCCATGGAACGGCCAGAATTAACCAAATATATGGAAGGAGTCTGTTCCAGACTCCATTTGTCTTTTCCCGAAGCTGAGACTCTGGCATAGGATCGCGAACGTTGGAAGCTGTCTGACGTGTCTGCCTCCTCGACCCGAAAGAAGAAGCGGTGATGGAAGATGATGATGATGTAGTCTGTATTTTATCATTCCTTATTTCTTGTCTCGCTAGGATGTACGATGTTTGTTGTTGTATCATATGCTTATACTGCTATATCAGTGGATCAGATGTTGGTGAAACGAATCAGGTAACAGTTATCTGTTATTTCCGCTACTTTAATTTGTAAGCTCTTTTGACCAATTTAATTGAAATGCGTCGGGTAAGGCAGCGGCTCAAATACCATGGGGAAATTATATTAAAATTGTCGTTCTAAGCAACTGGTTGCAAAGAACCAGTGCAGTGCGCCATGAAATGTGGTCTCGGAGGAGTTATGCGCAAAGGTAGCTTATTGCAAGTGTAGCCTTAGTTCATTCTTTATTTGCAAACAGTTTCCATCGATCGCACGCATAATCACTAACTGCAAACATTACTTGAATCGCGATACCGTAACCGACGACTGGCGCTTCTCCATGATGTCCGTTCATCCATAATTTACACACCTGTCCGCTTCGTCGCGACCATTCCCATGGTGATGTATTCAGCACATGTATCCTCTGCACCTGTCAGGCCATTCTTCGGGACGAACGCCACTTACTGAGGTATCAACTCGTAACACAATGCTGAATGCGTTGCACACGGAAGGAAAATTCAACATTTTAGATACTCTCATGTAACGAATTCGATTCATTCCTTCAAAACCTGCAAATCAAATATAACGCGGTGCTAAGGTCAGCACTGGCTGTCAACCTGCGTGTTATTTGCCGATTATGAATGAGCTCGCTTCGGTCCTGAAAAATTTTGTGGAAGTCGCTTCAGCTATTGTTCCCGAGAAGCTGAACGTATTCGGAACATTTCTATTTCGCTTTCTGGAACGTTGCCTGCAGTTTTTGGCCATTGCCTTGTTCCCAGCCGCCGTTATCGTTTTACCGGTAGTCGGTTTTTTATGTGTCGCGATTTTGTTTTGCTGTAGGTGGAGTTGGTGGCTGGCAGTGCTGTACTTAACTTGGTTTTGGTACGACTTTCGGACGCCGCAGAATGGATCACGCTTGTGGATGTACTGGCGCAAAAGGAGTGCCTTCAAGTACATGGCCGATTACTTTCCGATCAAGCTTATAAAAACGGCCGAACTGGACCCGGAACGCAAGTATATTTTTGGCTGTCATCCTCATGGCATCATGAGTTTCAGCACCGTGCTGAACTTTGCCACCGAGGCGACGCACTTCAGCGACAAATTTCCTGGAATTACTACATATCCATGCACGTTGGCGGCCAACTTTTGCTTCCCTATTCGCAGGGAGGACCTCGAGCTGTGTGGTAACTATGTGCGTCGATGTTAGCCGACCAGCATATTTTTCTTGTTTTCTCGCCTAGGTATCATCGAAGTCAGTAAGAATAGTATCGAACACGTGCTCACCCGACCGACTAAGGGTGATGCTGTGGTGATCGTGGTAGGCGGTGCCGAAGAGGCACTGTATGCTCGTCCCGGCAATGCTACGATCGTCCTGAAGCCAAGGAAAGGTTTCGTCAAGATAGCCTTGAAACATGGGTAAAGATTTTCGTTTTCTAACTCGCATAGTGCATAAAATTTTCTTTAATTAGGGATATCTGATGTTTCGGACCAAGCTCTGTCAATCTTCATGCCGGCCATTGTACTCTGAAGACGACCGAGCTTGGTCCGAAACGTCAGATTATATATATTTATAGATTTTTGGGAACAGTCTGATTGTATTAAAAACTCAACAGACAGGTCTATGATCATTAATTGCTCAAATATACTCAATCTGTTTAGTTTTACCTTCGAACTTTGAACTAAACATGAGGAGCAATCTTTGCCAAGTTGTAAGAAGATTAGGATTACATAGAAAAATAACACTAGCAGGTCTTTACTGAACGGTCGATATGGCGTTTTCAGTATGCCATTGGGTGTTATCAAAGTTGATTGACACTGGTCCAACGAGGATCACACATTTTGGAAAGATTGTCGTTGAATAATACATCGTGTGTTCTAATTATACTAAATGGGGTGTTAGCTGTTTACAAATAGTAAGGTCATCAGTTAAAAAGTAAAATGGGTTTGAAGATACAGCTTATTGCCATGTTTCAGAAAGTGGGAAACATCAAATCGGCTTTCGCATACCTTTTCATCCAGAATGAGACACCGGATTCTGCTCTAATTTTGAACTATGTCGAACGACGAACACTTTACTGCATGTTTTCTGTATATCAGATTGTTGGCGGAAGTTTTGATTAACAATTCCAGTCCAGTTTTATCTCTCTCAGTTATGAAAATGTAAGCTCGTTGATCGCATATCCTAAAACTTGCTGCGATGGAGTTAATAATCTGTGTTTATGGGCTGGAGGGGGAGTATACTCCTGAAGGCTTTTTCTGTATAAACGTGATCACAGTCGCTACGCTTAACGCGGCATACAATGGTTAAGGCAAGAGTAAAACTTCTAGAAGTTTCCCTCTTGCATAGCAGGTTTCCTATTACCGGCTTAATCTGCTGTAACCCTGTTTTGATCACTCAGTATTTTGCCATTTCTGAAGTGGGTTCAACGAACGGTGCATGTTTCGTCAACCTACCCATAAATGGTACTTATGTAAGTTAAATTTGCGGCACAGAATTGTTCTATTTGCTTCGTTAGTCAATTTACCGGAATCGCACAGCCATTTTACTGAAGGCTGCGTGAAGACGGGGATTTTTATGGATTTAAGGTGTTCAAGCTTTTAGAATAGAACGGGGGATATTAAGTCTGATTAAACAAGTTCTTTGCATGTTAATAGAGACTGTTGTCAGTGTAGCGCATGGAAACTAGCGTTTTGACGATACATTCAGAACTACTGAACTTGATCTGAAGAAACCACTGACGCTCGTGAAAGTTTAAACTATTTATCTTGTGCATGTATGGCGCTGAACAAACCGACAAATGAATGTAGGTACCTCGATCATGTTCAGTTCCGGACAAAAAATGCATGCAGAACACGGAACGTCCAACAGGAAAACACCAGTGTCATGTGACCCATCTATAAATTTTCGACAAAATAATATCAGATCACTTATCCCATCATACTTCAAACAATGCATCCTATAAACAATAAGCTTGCAAAAGTAGGGCACTCTGCCATCTTGACCCGGTGATCCTTAGTGATTTAAAGTCATTTTGTTGAGTGCAAACGAATGGCTGAATGCCTGTATTCATTAAGGCCATGAATAAATTGAAATCTGCAAAACTGAAGGATTTGCGTTGGCATGTTCTTAATAAGCACAATTAAGGTCAAGTTATATCATAGTTCTATAAACACTGTCAAGCGATTGGATACTAACGCAGCACTAGAGACAGGTTTTAAGGTAAAAATAGAGAATTTTCATCGTAATAATGCTGAAAAAATTATTAAGAGACCATGGGCAGACGCCGCTACAGCGAACGGATCATTTGCCTGTTGGAATTAAAGAAATCGCGTAGAATTGTTTCAGCGGTTTATGAGCCATGCAGTTTGGTGGATGAGCGATCGGCAGTCTCATCATCTTCCATGACCGCTTCTCCTTTCGGGTTGCAGTAGCAGACGCATCAGACGGTGCTTCCAACGTTCCTGATCTTAACTTCGATATAAGAAAACTGGAGTCTGGAACAGACTCTTTCCAGATATTTGCACCAAGTTAATATTGGCCATCGCCTGAGCTTTCTGCCACTCGGCTGTTCAAGAAATTATAGCTTCGCCTTCATTTCCGGAGGCATTCGCAACACATGTTCAAACCGTCGCAGCCGTGACATCTCAATCTGAGGAAGCAGTGGCTGTTCACTAAAGCTCGTGGATGTGGATGTTTGTATTGCGGACCATTTCCAGACGCGTAAGGCAAGCGACTCGTCTCAGAAAGCCCGTTTTAGCCGCTTGTTACCCGGGATTGAAGTTTTTCAGTCATGGTCCACGACTCATGACCATAGAGACGGGGGATGGAGATCAGCCGAAATACTCAGAGCTTACTCTTCAGACTCAGCTCTGCTTCAGCCCCAATGGTTTGAGCTATTTAACGTAGAACTGCACTGACTACTCCAATCCGCCGGTCGATCTCTGCCTCAGAATTTCCATCACCCGTAAACACGACTCCGAGGTACTTGAATTTCTCCACCTTTCCACTGCCTCTCCGTTAATCTGAAGAAAATAAAGGCAGAAGAACGAGAAATCACTAAGCTTTTCGTTTTAGATGCGTTCAAACGCATGTCGGTCGCGTCGCATTCGGCTGCAGACTTTTCCAAAGAGCACTGTCGATCAGTTTCAGAAGATGCCAATATAACGAGGTCGTCTGCAAACAGCAGTGTTCTCGTCTATACATCTGCACCGATACACTCGTCAACTTGGGTTCTTCAGTGCTTAAAGGCTTCGACATAACGCCTTTACACTCACAGCACCTGCTATCAGCATATAGTGAATGGATGGCTCGTAGCAATTGGCCATCGATCCCGTATGTTCACAGGCATGCCCACAGACTGTTGCGCGGGATCCGGTCATAGACTTTTTCTGGCTGAGCCAAGCACATGTACATCGGATGGGCGAACTACCACGGTTTCTCAACAGTCTGACGTAGGGCTAATACATGGCCAGAGGTGCTTCGACCGGGCCGGAAGCCACACTGCCTTGTATCTTCGAGTCTGTAATTTTACGGCAACTCCTTTCTAACAACTTTTCCGTTGACTTTTCCCGGGAGGCTCCATAAAGTAATGCCCCGACAATTGGAGCATTCCCTATGATCTCTCTTCTTGAACAGATACAACAACCCTAGTTGTCCAGTTCACTGGTGCTTTCCGCGTGCCCATTGCAGTTTGACAGACATATATAAATCAGCACATGCCTTGTTCGCCTGATGCTTTGATTATTTCAGGGTAAATTTCATCAATTCCAGCAGGCTTTGCGCATTTGAAGCTTTACACGGCTTCTGTAATTTCATCCACAGAATTACTGATATCCGTTCCCTGCTGCTTTACAGGCGAGTTTTGCTGCATTTGCTTGGGATTAAGGAGTTTCTGAAAGTACTCCCTCCATCGCCGAAGAATGTCATCATGCTTGGTATGAGGGTGTCGAGATCTAAATTGCCCTTCTTTTCACCTTGGATCCGGCGAATGGTCTGCCAGAATACCTATTTTCCGTTCGGAAATTCGTCTCCACCAACGAATTTCTCTCAGGTATGAGCTTTGGCTTTCGCCACTGATTTCGCTGCCGCTTTGCGTGCTTCGATATATCGAATCCGAGTAGAAGGCTCTTTGTTTCCAAGCTATTTCTTGAATGCAGCCTTCTCTTTAACTGCCAGTTGTACCTCTCCTGTGCACCAGTAAGTTTTTTTTGACCTTCAGGTGGCAGTCCAATCCGTTTAAATCCGTAGCAATCGGCGGCAGCCTCAAATATGCCGCTCTTATGGTGCTCCCATTCAGGATTAATACCAGTGGTTATCACCGGGATCTGTTCAAACTATTGGTCTATGTGGTATCCAAATTTCGCTTTGGTATGCACGGAAGATAGTGTTTCCCGTTTGTTTCTCTGGTTGCTTCTGGCACCAGATCTTCGTATAGTATTATATTTCTTACAGCATAGCGTGCCGTAAACAAGGGGTGATCGGTTGACAGCTCTTCGCCTCTCTTAACACGAGCATCCATTACAGAGCGTCGATGCGATTATCAAATCGATCATCGACTTCTGTGCACTAGCTCTCCTGTACCAGATTATGCTGATGCACGCTTCAATGTTCGAAGACGGTGTTCATAATGGACAGTCCGATACAGCAAGAGCTTTTTACCGTTGTTGTTCAGGTCGCTAAGGCCGTTCTTTCCAATAACGTCTTTCCACATTTCAGCATCTGCCCGACATGCGCATTAAAATCGCCCATGAGTTTGAGGGACTCTGTATTCGGCATTTCGAACAAAGCACATTGCACTTCCTCAGGAAAGGTATCATATTCTCTCTCCAAGTTGGGCGCACAGACCTGTACTAAGGCCAAAGCTTTAGCCTGTTGTAGCTTCAGTCGGAGGATTACCACGCTTAAGCTGACAGGCTTCCAATCAGTGATTCTATCTGCAAAGTTTTCTACCAGAACACCAATACAGGCCTGAGCGCGCGTCGTGGTATCGACACATGAGTAAAATAGCTTCCATCCGCAGAGGTTCAGGAAGTTTTACGAAGACTTCGCTACGATCTCCAACTCTGGTCGTTTCTCATCGGGTTCTGGGACCTGCAGCGGCGAATTTGTGACCGGGTGTCTTCAGATCGGAAGATATAAGATCAGATCGTTCAAATATACATAGAAAAGTTGGTGAGAAATGATGAAATGAGCACAGACAAAGGGGATGACTGTTTGAACGTGACAAAGCGCATGGCGAAGGAAGTCTGGAACATATTCCAGGTTTCAGGTTCTTTGCTCAGTTGTCACTTGCAGCGCAAAATCCTGAGCTAAAGTTTATGCTTGAATAATTACAGAAACACTTGCGGTGTTAAAGTTGGAACGGGATCGGAAAAGTGAAATAACTTCACTACGGTTAATATCTGCTTGTTAACTGTGCTTGTAGTATCAGCTTGCTTAAACGTTTGTGAATCTTGAACCTTGATACTAGTAGTGGAGAAAGGCATGCAATCGTTCGATTGTAAATGAAGTATTACAGGTGTCAGTCAGTCCGTTGCGACGAATACTTATCCTTTAGGATCGCGGAGGCAACCAGATCTCGCCAGACATCTATAACATCCCCTATCCTGCACCTGGGATTGCGTTTCGGCAGAAGATAACTTGAGTCTTCAGCAGAGTGCTTCCACACACTTGCCACAAGCATTCTTCACTGTCCTCTAGGCCTTTCGCCGCTCGGTTCAGCATTCAATAGCTTCGCCTTCTTTTCTGCAGGCCTTCGGGATGAGTGCTTACAACCATCGCCGCGGTGATTTCTCAGTCTGAAGATGCAGCGGCTGTACACCAAGGATCTCAGATTTTTGTATTCCGTGCAAATCCAGTGACTCGTCTCAGAATGCTCATTTAAGTCGCTTATGCGGGCATCGAAGATTTTCTGTCATAGTCCACGGCTCATGATCATGGATGAGCATCGCGATGAACATCTGTTTGAATGCAAAGAGCTTAGTCTTAATACTCAATTCTAATTTATTCACAACGGTTCGGGCTGGTTCAGGCAGAACGTCACTCGCCGGTAGATCTCTTCCTCAAATATTCCATCACTAGTAAACACATCTCCGAGAGACTTGAACTTCTCCACCTGCTTCACTGCTTCTCCGTTAATCTGAAAAGAGCAACGGGCAGGAGAACGAGAAAGCACTAGGCTTTTTGTTTTAGATGCGTTCACACGCATGTCGCTCACGTCGCACTCTGCTGCGCGCTTTCCCAGGCAGCGCTGTAGATCAGTTTCAGTAGATGTGAATAAAACAAGGTCGTCTGCAAACAGCAACCTTGTCGTCTCGACATCTCCTACACTGATGCACTCATCGCTCTGGCTTTGCCTGACTATTCTGTCTATTTACAACACAGATGGTTAGGGGACAGAACGCAGCGTAGACGGATAGCAGTGCCAGCGTTTAAAGGTCTCGACTTAAACTGACTTATTCTTACTTGCTATCACTATACAGTGACTGGGTGACTCGTAACC
>UZAM01006702.1:42739-53926 GCA_900618415.1 Soboliphyme baturini
TAATTACAATTATTTGTAATAAACTTTTCCTAAAGGTTCAACCTCTTGTCCCAGTGGTGAGGTCGAGGCAATGACCAACGGAAGGAAATACTTAACAGGCTGAAAATGCGGTGAAGTGCATTTTCAGCCGCTTCTGTTGCCGTGAAGGCCAGTCATGAACCCTGAAACGGACGGCTAACTAGACTGGTGAAGCAGTTGCAGACCAATCACCCAATCAGCGAACTTATCTTTGGTGGCAGAAACCGTACAGAATTTATCATTTGGATCGGATTTATTGGTTAATGGAGCTCGAAATTTTCGGTGGCTATGAAATGAGTATGGATCTCGAATAACTGCAATTCGAAATCTTTGATACTAAATGCTGAGCACGGTTTGTGACGTGGAACGCACGATTTTTAAACAGATCTAATCAGTCAATGTTGACTTTAAAAGAACTAAATCGAATGGAAGTATAGGCGACTGCAGTGCAATAGACGCACTGACATGGAACAAATACTGATAGGTGATGGCTATGGTGGAAGTCAAGCACCGATTAGCGATCAAAAATCTAGTGCAAGACTGAAGACGACAAGCTCAAATGTTCAGAAGTACCTCAAGCATATCGTGTCACGATCGATGGAACGTTTGATTCAGGTCACATTGATTAAACTGGCTGTGTATCTGTAGAGAATGTATGGAACATGTAAAAGTGATAGCAACCATTGTAGTTAAACTGGGATGTTAGAAAAGACGAAAAAAACCGCGGATAAGTTTGAAAACTAAAGTTGCAAGAAGACGACCAAGATTGATAAAAGACAAAGTTTCAGGAGCGAAGTGCAGAAAGAAGTTAAAAATTCATCAGGGAATGATAATGCCCTTTTTGGAAAAGGCATGCTCAAATAATGGTGGATGCAGTTCGAAAAGACAGTGAGGATAACGACCCTGTTAAGGAAAGTTCATTACCATTTGCACTAAACGAAGCTTCGACAGACAGCTGCTATGGGAGAAATGGTGATCTCACGTCGGATCCTACCAGGAAGTGGGGATTTGGAGAAAGCATCTTTAGTGCCTGCTTAACGCTTACGTGACTGCGAAACAAAATTCATTGTTTATTTGCCTGGATAAAAATATGGACATTTGAGGAAGTGAATAAAGCCTTAATCTAGCTGGAATACGGCAGAGCTACAGGAATTGATGAATTACAAGCAGGACTATTTAACGACTTTGGAATTAATGATGTGCTGGCATTAGTAGATTAATAGTAGATCTGGATTGATCGGGTCAAAGAGGAAATCCAAAATGATCAAAGAATGATATTGTAGTTAGAATATTTATTATAGTGTGTTCCACTAATCCAAATGACTATCGTGTAATAAACTTGCTATCTGTCGTTGCAGGTTTTAATGCGTATTTATTTTGGTGAGCAGGATTTTACACCATCTTAAGAAGTTCATGGTTGAAGAGCAGTTCTGCTTCAGGACAGGCGCAGGGTGTTTGGACCCGACATTGACAATGAGACAGCAAATGGAAAATAAGGGAGAATGTGAACTCAGATTGTTGGCAGTCATCGTTGATTTCACCAAGGCGTTGAACGCAGTCTGTAGCAGGGGTTTTCAACCAGTGGGGAATCTGCCCCCCCCGGAGAATTGGGGTTACTATTCAGCTAAAGGTGATGTTCTGCGCATTATGTAAAATCTGTGATATTGTAGTTTGTTTTAATTTATTCTGCCACGTTCAATAAAGTTTAATGAATATCACAGATTAAAATCGATTCTTTTCAGTGCACATTATTTTAATTTACGGAATTAAATTATTATTTAGGGACCAGGAAGTGCACCAAAAATTCTGTTATATATTAATTAAAATTTTTCTCTCGAGAAATATCAGCGTCGCTCGCGGAGCGTCATCACCAGCGCCGTTTGTTTCAACGTAAAATTTTCCAAACATGACGACGTCACACGTTAGTTCCCGCTCAGCGAAAACGCGAATGCGATGACTACTGACACAGGTGAAACATATAATTGCAATTATATGGTTTAAGGGCATTATTTAAATAAAGTTAATTTTTTAAAGTCATGCCTCAGCTATAGCCGGCGCTAATACATGCTATCGTAATATTTTTCCTAATTATTGTGAGACTCCCCTTATCGTATGAATTACCCGCCTTCCGCTGGGGCAGTGATATCGCGTAATACGAGAGGATTAAACAGTAAGGAAATAAACTCACTCTGAAATGCGTGAAAAACAAAATGGTAGTTAATTTATTTCCATTGTATGAATGATATTAATTTTTTAGTCATGCCTCAGCCCTCAACTATGGGTAACACTGGTATAAGGCTGTAAAATTTTCGCTATTCGTGTCGGGACTACCAAGACCTCAGATATTTTGGAAAAGGTTTCACATTTGAATAAGAAAATCTTTTGTGGGATAATTTCTGTGGTTGCTGTACAGGTGGAGCACCGGTTATGTTATGGACAAAATCCCGATTTCAAGTTTGTGTAAAACAGTGAGCTCCGAAAGAAAGGCATTCATTGTATGATTCATCGTCAGGCTTTAGCCTCAGAAACACTTCCAGCTTCATTGTGGAAGGTTTCGAATCAAGTAATTCAAGAAATTTCGTGAAAGGCGGAGCTCTCAGCTCAGAGCATTTCAAGCAGTTATGTATTGACATGATGCGGTCTATCAATCGCTTCTTTTCCACACAGATGTTCGTTGGCTTTCAAGAGGAAATGTAACTGAGCGAGTATTTAAGCACAGGGATGAGCTCGGATTATTTCTTGAAGTTCAGCGTAAGATGGAATTTTTTTCTGGCTGTTTGTTTATTTAGCTAACATTTTTGAGCAGCTGAATTATCTGATTCTTCAAATGCAAGGAAGGGATACAAATATCATAAAATTCATTGATTCATTTAAAGCTTTCTTGAGGATGCTATAAAACTGGAAGAGAAAGGACAGTATCAAAAATGTTCCAATGTTTGAGGAATTGTCATCAGTTCTTGTTGCTAATGGTGAAGAATAAGTGCTTCCAGAATTCGCAAAAAATGAATTGGCAGCATTGGAAAATGAATTCAGCCACTGTTTTCCGAAACTCAGTGATGATGAGTTGGATTTAGTACGCAATCCGTTTAAAATGTCAGTTGAAAAAATTCACGTTGATTGTCAAGATGAATTACTGGAGATGAAAACTGATTCTGGAGCAAAAGGTATTTTTGATGAGAAATCAATCGCAGAATTTTGCCCTTGGTATGCGATTCCTACCAAAAAGTGGCAGAAGGAGCAATTCATGCATTATTTACATTTGTGTCGAAATATCTCTGCGTCAGGCTTTTGAATTCTATAGCAAATAAAAGCGAAGCCACGAAATAGATTGAAAGCTGCGTCTGTGCCTTTTCAAGCACTCCTCCGGGTATCCAAAAACCGTCAAATAAAAAACAGTTTTTACAACAAAATAAATTGTATTTCTCTGGAATTTTATTGAACTATGCTTGAGCAACTTTAGTCTGTAAAATAATTAGTTCTGAATATAAAACCCTAAATTTATTTAGGTTTTAAAACTTATCAACATTTCTACTGCTACTAAATTTGTAATAGTTTATCGTAAAAATATCAAAGTAGATGTACATGTACTAATACAGACATGTTTTCAACATTTATTTATAATGCATCTTTTTTTGGTTAGACCATCTTGGGAAGGGGAGAATGAAAGGGAGGAATTGAGCAAAAAAGTTTGAGAACCACTGGTCTATAGAAATGCATTGTGGAAAGTTGGTGAACAGGATGAAGCCCATCAAAAATTATTCGTATCGTTAAAAAAATACATGATCTGTTGTGTGCCGTGCCAATTATTGGCAAGTTCGGAAAGTGCTTTCATAGGCAGTTCTGTGTAAGCAAGGAGGACTTCGAACGTAGCACGCACATTCCATTTGAACATGACATTTGCTGGCTACTGTCAGTATTACGGAAGCGAAGAAACAGTTGTAGTCCCAAGAAGGTTTAATAATTGACATTAATTTATCAGTGCAAGGAACAGCGGATAGCACTGTAATCGAAGCAGTTAGTCACTCTGGTAGTTAGCTAGTAAAGACAGTACGCTGAAACGAAATATATAGTCAAAAAACAAAATCTGGTGAAAAGAAATGTAACATGTTAATTGAAATGAAAAGGACTGATGCGCAACTAAGTTTTTTAAACAGAGGTTCTAACTGGAGGAATGGTTTTAACAACTTGTTGATACAGGCTGCATTGCGATTTTTGAAGAGGGCAGATTCAGCTAATAGTGGTGGTTTCGTCACGGTGACATCCCGTGTAGGTATCAGTGCCATTTCTCACAATTACTGAAAATTATATATCCATGATCGAAAGCTGCTGAACGTTTTTAAGGGCGAGTATTCACTCGTCACAAAGATGTAGATTTTGAGGCAGCCGTCACGGTTCAGCTGGTAAGCAACCCAAAAGTAATCCGGCTGTCATGAATAAGATTACTGCATGTCATTGGAGAAAACAGCATCTCAATTTTTTTACATTCTCAATGTTTCAGCCATACTTTAAAGAATGGTAACTTCTGTTGTATTTATTACTGCAAAAGTATTCTGTGAAGATGGACCAAATGTAATCAAAAATCTTTTAAGTGTGTGTCTGTGCACTGTCAGGGGTATTAAACCGTCCCCCCGCCATATATTGTATTATTCCGATATTAATAGTAGTGTTTTAAAGAAGCTTCCCTAATGAAATGTGCTTTATTTTGCGTATTTACGAACAGGTGATCGTTTGCTATCTTACTTTTGGTGCCATCATTTTCCTCCAAATGACTAAATTCATTTCGTAGCTTGCAGCCTAATTCCAATTTAGTCAGTCATCAAAATATCGAATAGAAAGTTAACATGTCTGTTTGACGTCTGCCTGAATTACGATTAATTGCATCACAAGTACGTGAAGCGGATATTAGCGGAAATTTATTTCTGTATTATCTTAGAGCTTGGTTAGTTCCAGTGTACTCTTTCGGCGAAAACGAAGTTTATCATCAAATAAACAACCCGGAAGGTTCAAGACTGCGAAACTTCCAGGTGATTGTTTTCGCGTTCGCTCTTGCCGCTAGGATGAACTTTGAATTGCAGGAACGTTTCAAAACTATATTCCGATTTTCACCGCCGATATTTTTTGGTCGCTGGACTACCGGTTTCTTTATGCCCCTGCGCAGACCAATTACAACTGTAGGTAATGAAATGTGACGTTTCTGTATTTCTGCCACAAATGTCGTAGTAGGAACACCGATCCCGGTAAAAAAGTGCGACGAACCATCACGCGATGCAATCAATGCGCTTCACGCGCGGTACATACAAGAATTGACGACGCTGTTCGACACATACAAGTGCCAGTTTGGTTTCAAGCCGGAAGACCAGCTCAACATTCGCTAGATGCGTAGAAGCAAAAATTTTTATTGTTTGGTACGAACGTTTTTGATACAAGACAAAAACAGTAAAAAATTATGAATCTTTTCCGAGCAAAAGTACTGTTCACGTAAAGAATGACTGAAACCATTTCACTATCATCTTCGCAGCGAGGAAACCGTAAGATGAGCACAAAATGGAATGCAAAATTAGCTTCGGAAAAGCTACAATCTTCATCGATTTGTTCTTCATAAAACAAGTAGACCTCGGCTCCGAATTTTACTTGCATAATGGAACTCTGTCTACCAGTTGGAAATGCCCGGTTTGTTCAGAGTCATGAAGTATATCTGACATGATCCAGCACTTTTCGCCGAAGAAAAAAACACCTAACACGTAAAGCGTAAGAACACAGGAAACATGAACTATTAACAGAACATGCCTTGTCATTTCTGTCGCAGAGAAACTTTAGCTTCTGCGCTTTCTTGTGCATGAAAACCCCATCCAAATTACCAGTTTCGACCGAACGGATTTCAATCGCTTTGTTTCCCCATCCCATTATCTGGCCGGTGGATATGTAGGCTACAATATGCTATACTTCTTACGGCTGTATCGCTGAACCTTTCTTCTACTTACCGACCGAAGATGGCATCTCGCCCCACTGAAGCACAATGTTTTTCGTGATTTTTCCGTAGGTGTTCACATAAACACCTTCATCTGCAAAATTAATACGAATTTAACAAATCAGCAACCTCAGTCAACGTTGCTTCTGCAAGACATCAACCAACTACATCTATCACCAAACCACGAATATTAAGCTTTCATTGCCATTATTCCCAGAAGCAGATGTTTACACTGAAGTTAATGATGAAAAAGGAATAGCAAGTTGCTGAATAATAAAAGCTAGCTTTAGCATATGCACAATTATTTAGATAAGCCCGTGTTGCCCCGGGCAACAAACTGTGGGCGTGCCTGCAAACATGGGCTTGATGGCCCGTTGCTATGAACCATTAAATCACTATATATTTATATCTGGTGCTTAGTCAAGACCTCTGTGTTGGCATTGGTCTGCGCCAAAGCTGCATCCTGTTCCCTCTCCTGTTTCTGTTGTACATGGATAGAAAAATAACGTGCAGCTATGGCGATAAGTGTAAAAGCGCAGGATATGTCGAAACGAGAAAGTTGCTGTTTGCAGACGACTTTTGTTGACATCTGAAACTGATCACCAAAGCTTCTTAAAAGGTTCGCAGACCAGTGCGACGTGGCCGGTATGCGTGTGAACGTGTCTTAAACGAAAAACGTAGTGCTAGCTAGCTCTCCTATGCTCGCTTTGCAGATAACCGGCGAAGCAATGACGTTCAAGTACCTAGAAGCCGTGTTTACCGGTGATGGAAAATTTGAGACAAAGATCGACCGGCAGACTGGAGTAGCCAGTGACGTTCTGCATGAACCAGTCTGAACCACGGTGACTAAAGCAGAGCTGAATCTGAAGACTAAGCTCTAGGTGTTCAAGTCGATCTTCATCCCCATGCTTACCTACAGTCATGAGTCGTGGACAATGACTCATAAACTTCGATCCCGGGTACAAGCGGCGGAAATGAGCTTTCTGTTACGAGCTGCTGGCCCTACGCGTCTAGACATGGTCCGGAGTACAGAAATCCGCGAGAGTCTTGGTATGCAGCCGCTGAATCTCTAGACTGAAAAGTTACAGCTGCAATGGTTTTGACACGTTTTGCGAATTCTTCTGAAATCCCCGTGGACGGTCAATAACAGCCTGGGGCAAGTGTCTATATAGATGGGTTTTGTTGCGGCGAAGCTCAACCACTGACAGAACGTTGGAAACAGTGACAGACGCCTCTGCGTCCGCGACTGAAAAGAAAAACCGGTCATCGAAACTGACTGACTGATTCCGTGTTGCTTCTATCGTCTTGTTTTATCACTTAAATAAATTCGAAGCACATTACACTTTTGCTTAAATAACTTTGAGACGAATCAAGCTTTGGCTGTACGCTAACGATTTGCTAACTTGTTCTTCGCAACGATTTTCCAGCGCCATTATTTCTTCCAGTGTATCTGTAACCATATCCAATGTACATATATCTTCTATCGATTCAGGATTATCATGTCGGAAAATAGCATTCCTTTAAAGGAAGAATTACAGCTATGGTTTTATAATAAAATCAGTGTATTTTTTATGAACAACCACCACAACAGAAAGGAAGACGCTAATGAGGAAGAGTTTTCAAGTGTAAATATTAAATTCGGCTTACTGTCGTAGCACAGCAACAGCTGCATCCCGTTAGTGTTGGACAGAATCACTATACAATGCGGCGCAATGTAACCTTGAACCTATAATTAGTATGACACGGTATTATGTTAACGGATAACACAATATATCTGTTCAGACAACGACCAAAAGATAAACATCCACGAACACGTTACCACGGGAAGGAAAAGTAGCTGTGCCATAGGGCTTACGCATGGCGAACGGCCGTAACTGTCCATCGTCCGCAGTACACCATATGTTTAACAAGAGCCAATTCATACTGTGACAAGGACAGTGTACGTACACTGGAATTCAATACACCATTGGAAGGCGTCAAATTTTCAATTTTTAAACGAGTTCCTTTTCAGATGTCGATGAAGATCAAGTACTGATGAAATTCTAGATTCCACAATCCCTAACCTCTAATCGTTGCTTCGAGAAAGCCACCCTGTGTAAAATTAGGTTGACAATAGCTAACACCTAAACAAAAGTACACTAGAAACGAGCGGTGGTAGATTTGCGTAAAAACTGAATCAAAAATAATACATCACTGCGGGAAGCGACAGCTACAACTTTTGTTAAAAACTTTTGTACGATATAAGCTATATTTTGTTATAATATCATGTTGTTACACTGGCAATGATAGTGACAAAACAACAGAAAACGGTCTTAATTAACAAGACTAACTTCTGGAGATAGCGCGAAGAAGACTGGAAACCTTGATAGAGTATCCGCACAATAAATCCGGTACAGAGCCTTCTCGATGCATCAATCGGCATACGCTGTTTCGTTGCTCTGGAAAAATTGCCGTTGTAGATTTGGTAAACGATGGAGTCAGCCATGGCTTTTAACGACGTGACGTTGTATTTGACACATGACATAATAACCACTACTTTAACTCAACTTTTGCAGGTCTTCAACGGTTTTACACGATGATTAGCAGCAAAAGCTACTGTCATCCTGTAACAATGATTCAAAACTGGCATCCAGTCAGTCGACCGATCGCAACTTGTGGCGTTAACAGTATAATAAGTAATACGCCGTGAAAAACCGTGACTGACTGTGTCATCTGCTGTCTTTCTCTTTTTAATCCAAAATGGGTTTTCTCCTATCTAGCCAATCGTTTACAAAATCGAGCAACATAAATACTGTTGCTGATACTGACGGTCGATGAAGTAGTAGGATTGACTTTGGAATTCAGCCCGTAAAACAGATCAACAAACATGCCGTTCCAGGGCAGCTACACTTTCCAACTGTGAACCATAAAACAGATTTAAAAGAATTTTATCTAACCTGAACATACGTAGTAATGTAACCGCTTTTTTGAACTTTTATCAGTTATTACGCAAATAATCTCTACATTTCCCGTTAGTATCAAAGCAGGGCAGACATCAGCCAAAAGGTCTGAACGCAACAGGGACGAACAAAACAGAAATAATGTGCGTTGGAAAAGGAACAAGCTCTTCTGTAATGCAGCAATCCATGTATTATAGCAGATTAGTACTGAAAAGTAGAAAGTGCAGTCGGTATTATAGGCCGGTGCCAGTATGCAACTGCAAACAGCGGAAGGCGAAGAATACTATAAACAACAACTACAATATGCTGAAATGCAGGTCGAAGCATTACTTTCAATAACAATTTAACTTGATCGAAAAAATCTAGACACGATCGAAAACATGTTAGTACGGTGATGGTATACGAACAATACAGGATATTACTCACGTTTTTCGGCATGTGTATATCATAAATTGACGCTGAATCTAAATCTATGGCATGAAATCCTTCGCTAGACCCATAAAGCACTTTAAGGCGCGCATTCTCCTCAACCGTCAGGTCGACAATGAGCGGCTGGTGCGTCAGCTGACCGAATGACTTAAAAACAAGCCGTTTTAATACCCGGGACCAATTCAAGAAAACAGACTTTGAAAGCCATAAACTTGTGGTACGGCTTTGGCGCCCAAGCGTAGATCTCGATCGAATTCTGCAAACCGACGACCAAAAACTTGATTCGCTCGTACTTGACAATCTTGAAGTGGATTGCATTTTGCAGGTCACCAACATTCACCCAACCGTTTCGTTTTTCGGTCTAAAAATAAAGATGGATGAACGCTGAATGGATAACTTGGCGACTAACGCACTAAGTCTCAGTGAAGATGCAAGTATGAACAAACGATAAAAGTAATAGGGAAATACGTTACTATACGCGATCTGTTGATCTACAGCTGAGGGCATGAAAAACGTTTAGTTGTCTCAACCATGAAAGAAAAATCATGTACAGTTGCAACCATAACATCTCGATACACTAAAAAGTTTCTTAACGTAGCATTCTCCGCTTACCAAGCGAAACCTGAAAAGTATACGAAATAAAAACGCACAGGCATTCTGATATCACGGTTGGTAGAACGAAAGGCAAAAAATAAAATGTTTCTTGAACATAGTAGATATCATATTCGGCTTGAATTGGGATCAGTTATCATAAGCGTTTCGCTAGTGATACCCAAAGTTAATTCATCGGAAACAAACGATCAAACGAACATGTTTACTGTCTTTTGTGCTGCAATCATCGAATCAGAAAACTATCTTCTAATCATCCACAGAACAGTACGGGCATGAGCTTAGAAAGACATACGAGATATTTTTGCATAAGCTTCAACGAACTAATTTTCAAGAAAATATTGTATAAAATAGTGGCCAAAACAAACAGCAAGTTAAATCATGTAGGTGCTTCTTGGCACTGGCTGGTGGTGCAGAAACCACCATTATAAGCACCCCACTTCAGTTCACCACCCCACCTTAAATCAACGATATCTTCATCTTCCAGGGCTGCTTTTCCTTTCGAGTCGCGGAGACAAACGCGTCAGACAGTGCTTCCAACTTTCCGAATCCTCTGCTAGAATCTCAACGTCGGCAAAAGACAACTGGAGTCTGGAACAGACTCCTTCCATATATCTGTAACAGGTTAATCCTGGCCGTTTTCTGCACCTTCTCCCGGTCGGATTGGCAAGAAACAGTTGCTTAGCCTTCCCTAATGGAGGCATTCGCAACACATGCCCAAACAATCGAAGCTGTTCTCAATCCGGAGAAGCAGAGACTGTATACCAAGGCTCTATCGGATGTCAGTACTCCGGATGATGTCGAGACGCGAAAGGCCAGCGATTCGTCCCAGAAAGCCAATTTCAGCCGATTGTACCTAAGTTCGAAGCTTTTCAGTCATCGTCCACGACCAAAGACTGTCAGTAATCATCGGGATAAAGACAGACTTGAACATCGAGAGTTAAGTTTTCAGACGCAGCTCTGCTTCAGTCACAATGGATCAGGCTAACTCATGCAGAACACCACTGGCTAATCCAATTCGACGGTCAATCTCTTCCTCAAACTTCCCATTACTAGTGAACACGACGCCGAAGCACTTCAACTTCTCCACTTGCTCCACTGCCTCTACGTTAATCTGAGAAAGGAGAACGAGAAAGCACTAGCCTTTTCGATTCAGATGCGTTCACACGCATGCCGGTCACGTCGTACTCGGCTGCGAACCTTTCTAAGGAGCACTGGAGATCA
>UZAM01006705.1:27846-38306 GCA_900618415.1 Soboliphyme baturini
TCTTCAGATTGAAAAGTTGCAGCTGAGATGGTTCGGACGTGTTGCGAATGCCTCCATAAACGAAGGCTAAGCAACTGTTTCTTGCCCAGCCGAAGAGTACGTCCCAGATGACGGCCAGCAATAACCTGGTGCAAATATATGGAAGGAGTATGTTCCAGACTCCAGTTGTCTTCTGCTGAAGCTCAGACTTTGGCATAGGATCGGTAATATTAGAAGCACTGTCTGAAGCATCTGCCTCAGCTACTCGAAAGGAGAAATGGTCATGGAAGATTAAGTCTTGACACTGGACACGGATCCTTATCGACGTTGGTACATCATTAGGGAATGGAACAAAGAAGAACAACCTATTAAATGAGTTTATGCCGTGAGAACTCTAAGAAGCACCCAATCGCCATTTATCTTTAAATGATGAAAGTACATTTGGCAGTACTTTGGAAAAAACAGCACAAAATTTCTGTACACAACGCAACACAATGGTCTACCCGGTAATCGATTGGCCGTGATATCTGAGCCAGCATCAGGAATATTCTCCAAGGTAAATCCTCTAGCGAGGTTGCATTGAATCCCTTGGCTGAATATCAACTGGCTGCTGTCCCCTGACCCAACAAAAACAAAACTTTCCTTCCAGATTTGCCGCGGAGAAGGTGTGCGAAACAGATGAAAACTTTGGGATAGGTCTATCGCCCGACAGGTTACTATCTTGGGAAGAGAATGCATAAAATGTTCTTTAATTAAAGACATCCTACGTTTTGGACCAAGCTCGGACCGTTTTCAGATCACAATGAGAAAGACAGGAAACGTTTTCATGCGGGACTGGTTGACCCGCATGATTAATGGTGCCGCGCTTGCATTTTGCACTTCAGCGACCGCCTGATGTTTGCGGTCTATGTGCCGCTGACGTCTGTTCGAAAGTCACGACTGATAGGGTTAGTTGCGCGCATCAATAACGCTGCTTGACTTTGCAGGAACGATACTGTAGTGTTTGCGCGACACCTTTCATTCTGTTCCAGAATTTGTTTTGTTGGTCGGTAACAGCATGGTTCCACAAGGGCAGAATTTTTCTCGCATTTTGCCTTTTTACGTTCAGGGTTTTTCGCTGTCTCCGACCTCTACCGATTTGCTGTTGACCCCTTTCTCTAGCATTAGCGTTTTTCCACCTGATGAGATTCCTAATGTGCTCTGTCTTCCTTTCTACATCCGTGCCACAAGTTTCGCGTATTCAAACAGAACCACGAATAATAGCTATACAATGAAGACTTTTAACGAAGGCTTGGCAAGTTTATCAAAACAAAGGGCCTCTTGCAGCTCACCTGATAACAAAACTTATATGACCTTGCTATATGTTCGACAAATCAGTGAAGAGCTGCGACGTATTGGATCTGCGTCCGGACTCAACCTAGTATTCAAACCTACTGTCTAGCTGACTAAGACATCTCAAGACCCAGAAACTTAAGGAACAGAAAGCAGCTTGGGCATAGAAACTTCTGTGCTCCTGTTCTGTATCGTGAATTCAAACAAAACATTAACGTTTTACATGATGCGCATCTTACCGCATGCTCACGACGCCAAAAGTTTGACTCCTAGCGATGATACTTCGAAGTACGGAAACCATTCGAATGTGTATCGACTGCAGAGGCAAATTCTGATGGGGCATCAGGATAAAGCCGGTCAATGGATATAAAGGGACATTCGACAGCACGGAATCAGGTTCGTACAACGCTTGGCCGCCGCCCACATCTTCCAAATCGTTACCGAGGTACTGAAAGGCAATCAGTCATGAATATTACCAGGCAAGAACAAGTTTATTCACTGATAGTTCGTTTTCACCTAGGAACGCTGTAAGTTAAGTGGTTAAAAACTTTCCAAAGCTGTTCCACAAGAAACTGAAAAACTTCATCTATTTGTGTACTTGGATAGTGTACGATTATGCCCTGCTATTGTTTTATATGGACTGCAAGTCTATGGCTTCATTCTGATATGCTAGCGATTTATGTTACGGTTCCGAACATAGTGCTAAAACCACCTGGCATCAAAAGTTATGACTGTTCACTTGGGGATCAACATCCTGGAAAAAAAAACATTTTAGTCAAACAAGATAGCCTTTATAAGCGGTTGCCCCACCGCACGACCTCGAGATCAAGACTTAACCATACCGTTTAGAACTCACTTAAACCTCCTTCGATAGGGATTCTCAGAGATTCAAAGATCATTAAATAGAGCCATTTGACTTCGCTCACTGCGACACTGTTTTGTTTGCATACCATTTATTTTTTTTATCAGTTATTTACTCCTTCTTCTGCTGTATATTTTTATGTCTTGTCGATGTTTCCGATATATTATTCGTTATTGATCGAAACTATAAATATATATATTTATTTACTGCCCTGACATCATGTGTGCGTAGTCGAACGCCGCCGCGACAGTCAGAAGAACGTCCTCGAGCCACCGCTTTGGCGAGTCAATCGCAATAATCTTGATGCATATCTGAGTTGATATTTTTTAGGTTGGTTCTGGTTGGCTTTCCTTTGACACTCTGTCTTCCTGCAATACCAAACACGCAAAGCGCGGTAGAGCAGTCAGGAAAGTCCAACGTGAACAGGTGTATACTTATCAATCAGATGAAACTGTTGGCATACACCGAGGAGAGGTCATTTTCCCACTGGCTGAGAGTGGCAGTTACTTCCTAACCTCCGGGTGTTTATGATCACCAGTCAGAATTTTGTAATGGTTTGCTGGAGAGTCGTTAGTCCAGCGTTTCCGGTTAAAGACAGACTTTCTAGTGGCTAAATGGGGATATAAGCCTCACTATATTTCATATCGCCGAGCAATTCGCTACTTTGTTCATTGGCCACTCCCTGTGAAAAGAATGAGAATATAGCTTTTCTGGAACAACTGTCTGCGCATTGTGCGATGTTCTCGCTTCTTCTTGCGATACGGCTCCCGACTATATGAAGAAAAATGGTGAGTGTTCACATCAGTAGCATTTTTAAATCAGTAGAACAGTAACCTTCATATACTTTTAAATTTACCGTACATACTTCGTACTGACTTTTAGTCCAGTACCATGTCGAACAAGAGGAAATGCTGTAAATCTCATAGGCTCTGATATGGCGTTACTAGAAAACTATTACATCCCGTTATTCAAAGGTCAGCGAGGTGTCACTCGTTTGTCGACTGGCTGTAAAGATGCAAACTAGAGCGAACTCTTTGCTTAAGTAATATCATCACAGGTTTTCTTCAAATGGCTCATTTAGCAAACCAGAGCTCTTTGTACCGACTGCGTGACGTTTCGAGTCATACTTGATCAATCCTAAAGGGTCAATCGACAAAATTTTACAACGAAAAAATCAGTAAACAGAGTCAGCGAATATAGTCATAACTGAAGTTCCTTAAGGACTGGACTCAAAACGTCGAATTATAGTACGGAGTAAATCCGTGGAAGATTACCACGAAGAATTAGCATCCGTACAACGATTTTCTGTAAAGTTTTTGAAACTCTCAAGGAAATTTGCAGTTCATAACAAGATATGACGTTACGGCTCAATTCGAAACTAGCATTTCTAATGTGCAGAGCTAGAGTGGAGTGTGTGAGATGGGGTATTCGCAGAGTGATTGTAATATTGCGGCGTTGCACTTTAGATCAGCCACGTGCGAGTACTACTAACTTCGTTCGGCAAGAAATTCACCACACTGTCTTTCGGTATAGCCGCCCGAGAAACGGGTGACCAGTCGTTGACCTAAGAACAATATTGACAGCAAGGCAGCCTGGATTGCTCATAGCAGAGCATGCGAGACTTAACGGCTATGCTATCTGATATGAATTGCGCCTTAGATATGACTGCAATTCGCTTTGACCCACCTCAGAGCAGACTAAAAACCGGCATAGCATGCAATTCGAATTCTAAAGAAATTACATTCCCCTGCACCGACGTTCACATTTTCGGTTATTGTTTTGTCACAGTCATCAATGGCCTGCAGATCTCAAACAGATTCATGATGTGTGATATTAGGCAACAGTCATTACAGCGGCAAAGGTCATATTCTTCTTCGCGAAGTCTGGCTCAATCAGGGTTGCTTCCATGTTTTTTAGCTTGTGCAGCTGCAGATGCTGTCTTTTTCGTTTTCACGCTTAATCACTGAAATGCATATATGCAATTAATAGCTAAAATAGATGGTTTTCCTTAACAATAAAAAACAAGCTATTCAAGTGCAAGATCACGCAGGTCTAAAATTTTCAGGGTCTGAGAAGCAACAGCTGTCCAAAAGCAGCCACCACAGCGAAGGTATAAAATTGGAACTGTAGAGCAGGACAAAAATAATCGGACCAGAAACTGACTTACCGCGTGAGAGGCGGGAAGATTGCGGTCGAAGGTAATTTCTGGCGGTACGTCGTCGTCGGCATTTAACTCCTCGTAGCTTTCCTCGTTTCCCATAACAACACCGTTTTCAAGCGAAACGACGACGGCACCGGTGTTCAGCTCTTGGTCATTCAAAAAATCTGAATCGCTCGGTCGGTAAAACGAAACAAAGGACTGTGTAAAACCTGGCGATGGCGCATTTTCGCGCTGGTCCTCGTTTGCATCCTCAGCCATAGTTATCGGCGGAGAAAATCCAACTACATCCGCACATTGTCTACCGTGATTCTACGCAGATGTAAGTCAACTCACAGTAAACGATTACAGCCCAAAGTGCTATACGAATGAACCGCTGCACAGGAGTATTGGCGCTAAGAACAGCCGGGATAAACACGTCAAAAATGGAATATGTCGCAAGTTCGTAATACGACCAGGTCTGAAATGTAAACTTTCAGAGCAAATTTCAGAACTGATGAAAAGGTTTTAAATCACGAGTTCGATGTCTAAGAAATTCAAATTTAACTTTATGCTGGCAAAAAATTGTCCCTGCCGAACAGGATGGAATAAATTTTGGAAAACTGAAAGCGCCGACGTAGTACACAACACGGGGCGCAACGAATCAATATTCCGGTCTGTACCTGCAGATCATATATAGCTTCGTTGTCATAACGCGTAGAGTACTGTACTTGCTAGCTTTCGTTTCTACGTTCCTTTCTTTTCTATTCTTCGGTGCCAATGACGACGATCACGTCGTGAAGCGGAATGGAGCAAAGGCAAACGATGGACGGCACAGCCGTTCATCAGAAGAACTACGTCACTGAGGCGGTATCACAGCAACAGGTGGACGCTGCCGCCGCTGCTGCCGCGTCGTCTGACTACGCGATGTTCTACCATCAGAACGGTCAGCCGACTGTTCTTATGCAGAATAGTGATGGTCAGCCGGTGCAGATGCCGCCGCATTATTACCAACAGGTGAAGACGAACTGTTTTTTCTAAAGATCTGTGGAGAGTTTGTTTTTAACTTTCGGAGTTGTGTACATATGTCTAATTGGCCGCAGGACTTTTTCGGAATCGGACGCTTTAATCAATGAGTGACTGCATTTTACTGTTTGGATGTACGTAACATTGCCATATTTTTTTCGGTAGAAAAGAACAACAACATCAAAATAACGAAAAGCGTACGCACGCTAATTGGTAGGCAAATTAACTAGCTGTTTACACCATCTCTCAGCAAGCGACGAATTGTCCTTCACTAGGTGAGCTAGGGTAGAGCGACTGAATTTCTTCTCAGTACCGTCTAAATGTAGATATTAACTATTTTTGAACTTGTGCCGAGATATACGGATATGCGAGACGACAGAGCCGGGTGAGGCGATTGATTGACGATGTTGGAGAGAATACCGGTGCCCAGTGATAGACAAGCGTTTAGGATGCGTTGTACACGTTCTTTTGCGTGCTGTCAGTTTGAGAATCCGACGCGGAACGCGAAGATCAGTTTTGAGATGTCCAGGAAAGAAGATTGGGGACGCTAGATAAAAAATGGAAGAACGAACAGTTTGGTGAAAAAGTGCACAGTGAAATTCGGAACTTCCACATGCCTCAAACGGATATGATAGCAAACACTCTTCCTTCGTTTATCAGGCCAAGACATATCTTGAGATCCAGTGATCCCGATATATATCGTGGAGTTTATACACGACAAATTTTGCATAATCAATTTTTGAATGTATGTCACATAAGTACAGCAGCTGTAGCTTTGCTATTCTTATTCAAGTGGCACATTTCTTGATATTTTTCGGGAATGAGCTGCGCAGCGTGTCAGGCAAACTTCTAACAGAGCTGAAAAGATCATTTTGGTGTCTCATAATTGTAGTTATTATTGTGTTGCCTGCAAACTTCAGAAAGCACAGTGAAATGATGAGCCTTAAGCTGCCAGTGTAGAAAATGAAAAGGCGAGATGATAATGCGGATGTGTGAGTGATTGTTTTGAGGACGACTATAAAAACGCATTAGCCACACATTGTTCTCTGTTGATAAAATAATTGCCAATTCAGCGAAATATGCTTGCTTCTGATTTAATTGGTGCTGATTTAGTTTATTCATAACTTTGGGCCACAAAAGCATATTAAAAACAAACTAACGTCTGTAAAAATGCCGTAGCCGCTTTCTCCTAATATTTAAGTTGAACAACGTCTCTAGTATTTTGCGTTCACTTTTTGGCTCTTCATATTCCCGGTATTTTGCAGCTTACCTCGAAATTAAGATACGTATGGAATGTAGATGATAATGGTTGCATTTAACTTGCTGAAGGGGCTCGTCTGCAGCTCACGGACTTCTCGGTTAGAATTTGAAGCATAACAGAAGTCGGCCGTTAAGGCAACTTCCAACTTGTATGTAAATAGAAGAAGCGCATTTGCATTCGGAGAAGGGAACTGCTCCTTTATTCTTACTGTAGTTGATTCCTTATAGCAATGAGAAATGTTTAAAATGCCGAAAATACGGCGGATATCGCAAACCACGGTCGTTTAGTTTATGAACCGGCTGCGGATGAATATTCCAGCGGTCAAAAACAACGACTGTCATTCCAGAAGAACCTTCGTCCCAATTTTCCCACGCTTCAGACAAATATGTTTAATCAGTAGACCATGCGCTTATGTGTCGTTTTGTTTCAAGCGATTAATTATTTATGCTGAATTGTAACACCTGTATTGACGATCATTGTTGCAGTCAAACGTCACTCAGCGGTGTTCTTTAACGTGACCGGTATTCGAATTTTAAGAAATGGACGAAAGTTGCCGAAAGAAACGCTTCCTGCAGGTTAACGGACTGTTGACCTTACGGCAGGCCTTCAAGAAGATGAGGTTCGATTTATCCCGGTTAATATTCCTCCTTAAAATTGTTTTCTTGTGGTAAATCTTGAAAACAGATGTTCATTTTTAAAGGCAAATGTTTGCCTTTAACAAAATTCTTTCAAAAGATTTATTTACTGTATTTATCTCTTGTAAGGTTTTTTTATTAGATACCTGTTACTTAAAAATAAGCATTTTTTGAAAGATTTGCCTTCAGAATGTTGTCCCTGAATATTGAAACAAAACTTCTAAAATGGGGATCGGCTTCACTTTCATCAGTTTGAAAAGCTTAGTTCGTTCAAAACCTGCTTATGAAGCCAGTCACTTGTGAGAGATCGTAGGGAAACATTAATTCATCCCTAGGCTGACTATCGACTAGTTTTTTTTTTCAAGTTCTGCCGTACCAGACTTTCTGAAACGCAGACTTCAAATTAGGAGCGTTCCTCTTCGGGCATCATCGTGGACACGTCGTTAAGAATGATCATTCTGTACCATTCGATGTTCAAATTTTAATCCGAGTTCGTTCGAAATTCCGCACGTCTGTCGATGTACCTGTTACCCGTTTGTGCGACTGTGTGACTCTGATATTTCGTTTCTTACTGCTCAGCAATAATAGGGAACGTGTTTTAGGTTTGATCTGCTTATTTTTCGAGTGAAAAAAATGTGAAGGTATAAAAGGTGAAGATACCACCTTTGTTAACGCAGATGTTGCGGCCCTTGTCGTAGTATAATTTTCTCTACGCTCTTGCCACTTCCATCATCATCACCGACTCATCGCATCACCTCGTCGTGATCGTCACTTTCGGAATTACCATAACCAATGACAATGAGATTAGTCTTCACGATCTTAATTTTCGTGACGTCATCATCACCATGGAGTTTTTAGATTTATCTCTAATTTCAGTAGACGCCATTCAACATTTTTCGCTAAACATCTGCCACCTTTTGAACAAAACGTTAGCTCTTTAGATGGCGCAGCCGTTTCACTCTATAATCTTTTTCTATGGTTATTTTGGACGTCGTGTTTTTGCTTTATATTCTTATAATGTAATCTGCTTTAAATTATTGCAATAACAATAGTATGTAAGAGTGAACGACATGGGTAAATGACTGTCGTTGTCCTTAGGTTCGTCAGGTTCTTTTGGTTCGGACTTTGTATTTTGTTTACGGATTTTGTTTTGGTTGAGATCATTACCTTGTGCCGTTTGCATAAGCAGAACATCGCTGGTTCATGATGTCCGCGGTGTTCACAGATTTTTAACGCTGTTGCTATAATAAGGTGCCGCGTACAGCGTCGTAGACGTAACTATTCCTCTGAAAGCGGATCTGCCCCAACCTTGTTTCCTCCATGTTGCATGCTGGCCTCCTGGTCGACCTCTGCCTTGTTTCGGCTTCCGCACACGCTTCTTCATTACAGCAGTCTCCATACCGTAAAACAGCACTAACTGAACCATTGCTTCAAAGTACAGGAGGATTTTTATACAAATGTTTATTCCTTTCTGAGCCCAAATACTGGAAGCCGAAAGCACAACGTGTTAAAGCCACATTCCAGTATAACCCTCATTGAATGGTGCCCTCGTTGGAGACGATGGATCCGTACTTAAATTTGTCAGCCTCCTGCAGAGTTTCATCTGCATATTGCATCCGTCGATCATCTGTTCCCGGCTATTTTCTTCATAACTTTTTACTTCAGGCCGTCATATGATGAGACTGCCTTCCACGGTTGTATTGGATGCGGAATTCAATAAGTGACGAAACACTGCAAATGCTACTCACCAGATCCATATTATCTGCTTACTCTTGGTTCAGCAATATATCTACCAGAGATGTCTTCTCTTTAAAACGATTCTCATGTTTGTTAGATTCAACACTGTTATGACAAGGTCGAGGTCAGTCTTGAATAGCAAGCGTGAAATCAGACCATTAACGATCTCCATAGTTCGAAACCACGCAAACTCTCTTTCGTCGTAACAGCGTGCATAATTTCTGCAAGCATCTCGTCCACAATGGAAATGATGCATCGAATGAAATGCAAATGCAAGGTCAAGAAAATCTTCAAACAAGGACAGCTAGAGTCGTCAACTTATGAGGTGTGAAAATATAGTCACGGCAGGAATATCCGGTCCAGAATCCTGCCTGATTTGGGGCGAAGTTTGCGTTTTCAAGATATTCCGGAGTTGGTGGAAGTGTCATACCACGGAAGTTCGCAATCTTCGAGGATGCAGTAGGATCTGACAGGTTCTCGTTTTTAACCTGGCTTCTTTGCATTCCAAGGGTTAAAGGTATTTCCTGTATCCTAGCCTAGTTTTGCTGTTCACCTTCTGACGCCAACTAACATTTTCGCCAAAGGAATGACACATCCTTTAAAATGCTAGTCAGTTTCACCAATGTTATCATTTTTCCGCTGGGTACCAGGGGATCACTGAAATGTTTGTCGCCTGTTTTTAGAAATACCACTCCGTTTCATTATATTTAAGCCTTAAAATACCGAAAATCTGATGTGCTTTATCGAGACGACGCCGATGTTACAGCAGATTTTTTGTCGAAGTTATAAGGTGATCATATCCAATGCATGTGCTACGTCTGACGCGAGTCTGCGTACCGAGCTGCACCATTTGCTGTTGATGAGGAGGTGATTCAGTCGAGTCTTTAGGTACCACATGTCCAGGTAGTTTGGTGAATGCGATCATGAGGAAATAGGATACCTCCGCCGATGAAGTTAATTACACAAATGCTTAACGATAGTCTGCTGATATTAATCACTCCGGTTAGTTCCGTGACGACCGAGTACAGGTGACATCATGGTTGATTTCTTTGTGACATTTGTGATATTATGGCGTGACAAAGCGCAAACTGCAAATGTTTGTAAAAGACATTTATCGCTTTCACCTGACATGTTTGTCAAGGCGGAATGGCATTTGGCTTTGTCTATATTTGATATTTACGCAACAAAATGGGATCCTCTCTGACATTTTTGTTTAGTACAATGACCGTATTTTTTATCTTTTTGTAGGAGAGGATACTCAGATTGACGTGATTGGTCATTATGATCTTCTGCAATGGCCTGACCACCATAATAATCCAGTCAAAGGTTTGCGGTCCCATTCTTGGAATCCCTAACTTCCGTGACCCTCAGTACGTCAAGTTTGTGTCGGCAAACTTTATGCAGCTTATCTCTTTTCAGGTTGAAGGTTGAGATGCGGCAGAGTTCTTGATTTTAAGTTGCCTGATTAGGTGTGAATGTTAACATGTCACT
>UZAM01006711.1:2914-13900 GCA_900618415.1 Soboliphyme baturini
CTGCCTCAATGCTACGTGGTCTTTGTTAACTCGGGTGATGACCGAGTTGGTATGATGTTCGATGAAGCTGAAGGTATCTAAGTTTTGCGAAGACCTCGTCAGTGTCCGCAACCCTCCTTCTTTCTCATCCGTGCTTTGAACCAGCAGAGGGGGAGTTACTTTAACATTCATACTTCATAGTAAGCAATCATTCTGCGGATGAAAATTAACAAAGCCTTACATAAATCTTTATGTACATCGCCTTTGCACAACACTGGGGTGTTTAGAATAGAATATCATTTCGGCTTTAGTAGGCTCCCCCCCCCATTGCAAGCAGGGAATTTCTCCAGACTTTGAACAGTTGCTTACATTTGGATTAATGATAAACAATCGTGTTAGAATAGTTGTGGATGGAGGTATCGGTTCTTGGCCTGCTTCGATAGCAATTAATGATTTTCGTTTGTCGATCCATGGTTCAAAACTGTACTTTGTATATTGCTTTGAATCATGTATCGGGAAACGTGAATCTTCAATCGTGTTTGATCACTCATGTTTCAGATGAGCAATTCCGCAACTAATCTCTAGCAATTGACGGTGATTGCGACAATGCCGCTCTTTGTTTGAAAGGACACGAGATGAATGCATGAGTTTAAACAGTCACAATGCTGACCTTACTTGTTCTTGATCATTCAGCTTGCACAAAGTTGAAATTTCTCCCTATTACATATTATCATTATCAAGTATAACATGAATCGTCATTCTGTAATCCCTACGAGTCATCATTCGTAGTTTAAGGAACAAGTAACATTGTAGAAAACATTCGTTATCAAATCTTTTTTAAGATAAGGATCGTACTCCTAATCCTACAGTCACTTTTCGGTACGGTTGCATTAATCAAGAGGTGGGGATGGATCTGATCCATTAGATGGAACTGCATTAAGACATAAAAGAAAAGATATTGACAAGAATTACGAGAACATCTTTAGCTGATCCATCATCGGTTCACAAACTTGTATGTGACTTTCACAGTAGCTCCTCGACAGTACTCTCTCTTTATGTACCCCATGCTTCTTCGCTGTGTGAATTCGCGACGAATCAAACAATAGAGAGCAAAAAAGCAGAAAAGAACGACTGTTTCCTTCATTTAGCTCCTAACTAAATTTTGCTGTATTAATTAATACTAGAAACCTTGAACAAGGAGTACAAGAGTAATAAAATAAACTAATTAGAAATTTTTTATCTGTCTGCCGAATATGTCCTTGTTCATCTTGTTTTCTTTGACACGTCACGATGTAATGTCTAATCAAACTTTGTGTACTGCTGTCAATCGTTTGTACGTGTGATTTCTTTGATCGCTTAAGAGTAAAAAAATTCATTTTGTTCATTCTTCAGGGTAACGTCTTCCTGTAGTCGAGTCACTGAACAACTCATGGTCTTTTGTCCAATTAGTGCATATACCATTTTCGCTGACTCTGCTTGCCACATCTGAATATCTCGTTTTGATGTGGTTTGCTGCTTTACATCCTAGAAGTTGAATATTAAATGCTCATGCCTGACTTTGGTCATCGCTCATTGTTTCATTTCCATTTGGCTCGGGTTTCCTAGAAGAATGTTATTCGATCTGTTTCCTTGGGTCGTACAGCATATGTTTATAATACGTAGTTTGTAGACTTGAAGCTTAGATCTACTGGTCATATCCTGAATTCTCCGTTAACCCTTTCGTCTTCTCAATATATGCTCTATACTAACACATTGCCTTTAAATTTAAAATTATGCTATCAGCAAACTCTAGTGTGATTCATAAACAGGCATGGATGCGTTTCTAAAAAAAAATATCATATTTCTTCATGATCAATTTCATGTCTGATGGTTTTGACAATGCAGTTGTTATAATCTGAAACATAACTAGAATTTTTAAAACTATGAATGTTTCGAACCACTGTTTTTGACTTTTGATTTTAGCTTATAAAAGAGTATAGTAGCATTAACTTAATGGCCCCAATGCTTGGCTGTCGTCCGGGGCTGCTACGTCGGCAGGTGCTGTGCGGAGAACTGAAATTGAGAGAAGGCTATACAAAAGTAAACGAAATAGTTTTGTGTGACCCAATCTATGTTTAGCGTTTTAGATGGACGTTGTCTGTTTTCTTCTTACGGACATGTTTCTCGTTTGCAAGGTAATGGGAAGAAAAGGCGAAAAGCCGAAGATGAGGGTCATTCGTCCACCATTTCACCTTGACTCTGTCATAATAAAGCAGACGAAAGATGCAAGTAAGTAGTAAGCTACGCCTCTGGATAAAGGTGTTAACTAGTTGAGGCGGGAGCGGCAGCAAGGCAGAATGACGTCATTCATTACTGTACCTCAGGTGTGCAAGTTCGAATCACAGCGCTGCGTACATACATTTTCCTATCAGCCGTTAATTCTCTTATGTGGAGAACTTATACAACTATGCTTCGGAACAGTCAGCTGAGGATCTGGTAAAAGTCAGTGACTTAACAACAAAGGTAGAAAGTTGCTCTGATATGTTCGTATCAGAAACTGTGAAATTTCTGACCATGAACTCTTGTTTGTGCACCGTACAACTGCCATTCGTTTTGACCTACTAAAGAGCTGATTAAATCAGAACAAGTATTATAGCCATTTGAGTAATTAAAATAGCTTAGACTTTCAAAATGACAGGGAAACGTGGCGTTGCCGCAGGTGGAAAACTAAAAATAAATTAAAATTAAAAGTAAAGTAGGTAAACTAATTATCATATAACAGATGACTGTTAATGATGCATAAAGCAAACAGTCTATTTTTAGATGGATTCATGTTCGTAAGCTTCAACGAATTTCGAGTACCTTCTTTCGCATGCATCTTTCTCACTAACTCCTTGGCGGAAACTTACAAATGGTTGGAAGCATTTAAATTTGCGAAGGTAAATTTTCGTCTTTGGCAATGCTTTGCAATGAGGGACTTTAAACTTTTAGGAGGAGTACACGCAACTGCGTAACTTCAACCAGGCGCAGCTGGGTCTGTCGCCGTTGCAAGAAAAATTCGGTGACCTTGGTGTTCAAGCGAATTGTCCCGTTCTGCACGGGAAACAGCCTGCGTCGACCGGCGGTTTCAAGGGTCAAAAGCCTTCCACGTCCAACGGACCAAGCCGCCGCATCAGCATGGGAGCGGTCGACAGACGCTCATCCGTGTCGACGGCGACTGACGTTAGTCACCGGAAGTCTAGCAGCATGGATAATTCTTTAGGACCGCTTGCGACGTTTGAATCTAGTTCAACCGAAGCGGAAATAACGACGGACTCTGCAACGCAGAGCATTGTTGTCAAACTCTTGAACTCTGAACCTCATTCTTCGTCTTGTCTTGATCAAAGTGCAGGGAACATGGGCAGACCGGACTACGGGGACCTGAAGTCGCTTACCTCTACTGTAGGTTCTACATTTGTGTTCAAGAAAAGCGCCATGGGCGACGCATGCAGAAATGACGCTTCAAACGATGCGAAGAGCATTATCCTTCCGGATTTATCATCCAGAGTTTTTGAACAGCACATGGACAGTAACGTCAGTCGATCGAATTTAGCATCGGTCGAAAATCCGGCAGGCCAGCCGCGGAATTTTGTCCTGAAGAAAGAACTGTCCCTCGTTGAACCCTTCGTCATGGAAGGCAATGCGGGTCACGAGAAATCCAGTCCTGCACCAGGAGAACTTCTTAATATTGACAATGACGCTACGGCAGTCGAATCAGGCGGTTCCCCCTGCAGTCGCAGACATGAGCGGCGGTATCATACCTCTGATGGAATCGAATCGCTGGAGCCACAACAGAACCTGCCCGGAATTTTGAAGCGCTTTTCTTGGAGCGTAGCCGCCAACTGCTCCAGCCTTCAGAAACCGAAGTTTGGAGCCCAGATCTGGCGCAAAGCCAGCTCTGGCACGATCAGTAGCGACTCCTGCTGTAGCTCTAGCGGGATTTCTAGTGGAAGCTCTCAGACGTGCATCAACAACAGCGAATGTGACTCAAACGATAGCAGTAGAACTTTCTGCAAATTAACTCAGGGAAACCAGCCGGTTTCGAGTGGCATCCAAAGCGTCGGGGAACAGTTCGCAGGTGACGTCAGCAAGACCCCGTTGCCTCCGACCGTTGAACAGAACGAGTCCTCCTTCCATGAGAAAAAGTTAATACCCACTGAAACAATCAGACCTGATTGTTCGGTGATCATTTCTGCTGACGACGATCCAACGCTGATCCCAAGCCAGAAGCGTCTTTCTGCCCGAGATGCGCCTGGATCACGGCAGTCAAAACCAGACCTCCTTGTCGAAATCCCTTTAGATAATGGCGCGCCTTCTGAACATAAGACCAGTTGTGAGAAACATGTGGCAAGCGGAAGTCCCTCGTCTTTCAGGTTGCAGCAAGGATACATGACCAAGGAACAATTTCTAAAAGCGGTCCTGGAAAGGAATATGAATATTTCATACATCTGAACCTTTGTATGATGATTTTCGCTGTGTTTATGAGTCTGCTTCTGCGCCATTGTGAATGGCAACTTTGGTTTAGGTTTGCACAGACAGAACAAAACGGTTCGACTATGAATGACACATCCATTCGGCCTTGTTTGTTTCCGTCCCATTCAAATTTCGCAATCTGTGATAGATAAGCATTTTATTTGCCGTTGGTTGGACATCTACCGCCTTTTGTTCACTTGCATTTCATGTGATAATACTTTATCGTACCTTTCACCTTCTCGGTCTGAATTCTACGTGATAGCGCCTCTTGAACATTGATCTGGCTTACTATTACAAAAAACATCAGAAGATTACATACAACAGATTTTGATACAAATATGGTCACAATCAGATTTGCGAGATCATATGTGAAGCTTAAATGAGAGACTGAATCTCGTTTATATGCTATTTGTTGATGAAGAGGGGAGTAATTCAATATCCGCATCACATATGTAAGGTGGATTCCGTCGAACAACAATCGCTACCTACTTCTATGAATAAAACATGAGCATGAAAAATGTCCACTAGAGATGCTGCATTATCTATTCTTAGCAAATGGATTCTGTAATAACTGATTTTTTTGCAGTGACATAATAACAGATTCGTACTAACATCTAAATGCCTCCCCCCCCCAAAAAAAAATAACAGAAACTTTAGCACCATCGATGCGACAGCTTTCAGGTTGACGTATACAGATATTTCGAAACGGTAATATCCAGCTGCAGATTAATTATGGCATGCGTCAGGGCAGAGGCAGCAATGATAAAATGCGAACGCAGGTTAGCCATCACCATATACACTTAACTAGCCCATGTTTCTCAGAAAGACCAACAAACTGACACAACAAATGCAGGTCTTGTTCTGCAAAGCCAGAAGGATTGTTTCGCGGAGAAAGTTGCTTGTTACTTTTACACCATAGTTGTTTAAGAACAGTGACTCAGTCTGTTAGTAGGTTGTTCTGCAAGTTAGAGTGCGGATTCAGCATAAACGCATCTGCTTGTTGCAAACTGCGAGTTTCCATGAGCAAAAGATTCGCTCGACTATGCTTCGGTCAATTAGTTTAAAAAATGTCCGGAAGCCTGGATGAACGGCATCATTGAATTTATTATGTCATAATAAAAATCGACTGTGCCAATCCTTTAGCCGAAAATAATGTTATAAAACGCGAATATTCTAAGTGGAATGGAAAATTTCAAGTACATGGGCTGCTGGCAATTACGTTCCAGCTGGCACCTACCTAAAATATTTCATCAGTTACCTAACTGAGTCCCATTTACAGCAGGTAGTCGAAACGTCGTCAATGTGTACACACCAAGGCCTTCAGTTGTCTGACGCATAAGAATGATGTTTCAAAAGCTGGTGATCCCTACTTGCTAGCCAAAAAACAAACATTTGTTGAAATCGTTGCGTACAATTCGACATACTCCTGTGTACGAACAAATTTTTATGTTTATGCCATTACATATGACGACTATGAGCTTCTGCAAAATAATTCGCAAAGAAAATTAAGCTGCTCTATCGAAGGAAAACGTCATAACATGCATCACATCATGGATGCGAATTCTATAAGAGGTGCAATAAAAACAATGCTCATTTATTGGCCTGACCCAGTGCTCGATTCTATTGACAAACTTTAAAGCAGTTACTTTGCATTGCACACAATCATCCCGCTAAAAAAACATTGCGGATGTTGTGTCTATATACTTGGAAGTCGGTTGATAACAATGACATTTGACAAAATATATCATCATACATCTCTTTCATGGCGCTATACACCACACTATTGCTCTTAGTTGCCTGGGAGGATTAAGGAATGTGAGGTGGAGATATCTAGGCAGTGTATATTTGTATATTATTGCAGTTATACTTGTACTCTGCAGTGCCAGATGAGTCTCATATCATTTTGTCCGCTAGGACAAGCACGTGCTTATCAGTAACGAAAGAACGTTGAAACACCAGGTAATATGGTTTAGTTCATCAAACGAAGTTTTAACAACGAATTTATATTTCCGATGCAATGCGATATTGATAATTTAGACCTGCACTGACGACTAACTGTAAATCGCGGTACGCATGGAACATTGTTTGCTGCTGAATTCTAGGCAGGTTAGACACATAGGTCACGAGTCTTTCCCACGTCGTCGGCCACCCAATCGCATCATAAAGATATTGACATATGAAATAAACCATTACAAAAATCTGCCTCTGAAGAAGTTTCTGTTCAAGCCTTAGAGCACATATTTCGAAAATGGCATAGATGCTTTTTGTAGACTGCGTTTCCCTGAAGATAAACATAGTGCTGTCCTTACAGCGGACGACACATACGCATGGTGTGATGTAACCAAATGAAACGAAGATCAAGAAAAATTAGGGATTTATTGTATTAAAATAATGGCAAGAAGCATAACTTAGCTAAATCTAATCCGCGTATTTCAAAAACACTATTTGTACACCGGAATGTGCTAACAATTGGCTAAATCCTCTAAAAATATCTCAGCGCATTGCCCCCTGATACGATGAAACCATATTTTTTTCATGCTTAGTCAGAACCACAAAGAGTATCCGCTCTGGAATCGACGTGCGTAATGAGCAAGCAATATTATAACGAATAAAATGATGTGAAGAACATTTAATACTACAGGTTGACGGTAAAGCCCTGAGCAGCTTATATAGTCTAAGAGGTGGTGCGTTGCCACACTTGTAAAATCAGACTTCTTCTAACCGGGTAAAAGCAGGGTTCGATTCTGATTAAAGGCAATCGATGTCTTATTCACGAATTCCCTTCAGCAAAGGATTTAACACACATTGCTTCAGACTTGGATTGCTCTTTCTATAGAAAATCGAGCTCAGAACTGAGAGGTCCAGAGTTCAAGCACCAGACGGCTATTCTCGCCCATCTTCCTTCCCAGATAGAAAAATAGGTAATACTCCGTGGGAAGGAAAGGAAGAAAACAGGAGACTATACTCTATGTTTGCCATATAGCTGTCGGGCTCTACGTTTAAAAAATAAGACATTTTTTGCCTGGTGGCATAAAAACGGAGATCAGCACCACACCATGAACTTCATGAAAAGCAATAGCGCCAAAATGTTCCAAATCACGAAAGTTAAGGAAGACTAACATGCCAACGGTGACTAATTTACATCTATTCCTACGCAATGGAAAGCTATTATATGCCCTGAAATTGCGATTTCTGAGCAAGTTAGGTCTGTGGGCATGCCTCTTGAAAAAGGAAACAAGCTTCGATGCAAACATGGTACACTTGCAAAATATTATCGATTTCTTAAATATTCAAGTTCAACCTAGTTATAATGCCTACAGTATAGCTTAGTCTCGAATCTCGTTTAAGTAGGTCTTTCGGAACAAAATTGATGGGTAGATTTGTTTATGTATCACAGGTTTTTTGAAAGAAATGCCAGAATCTGCAAAAAAAATATTATATTAGTATTTATTAAAGCTTTTTTGTTGCACTGCTTAAACTTGAAATTCGATGGTAATCCAATCTCATTTTTGAAGACATTTTGATGAAATCATATCTGCATTTAAACTAAAACTTTTGGATCTGATTTTTCCGTCTGTAATTTAAGCTGTGTAATAAAGTCGAGTATTATGTTCGCACTTTGGTAGTAGTACTTAAATACGGCAGAAAACGGTGTATTTAAAAAGTGCATTGCAATAGTTTAGTGATTAATCAGTACCGATATTTCCGTTCGTAGCTCACGGGCTTTCAACATAAGACTGACGTTTATTATTGTTTTATTATTGACAGCGAAGGGGTCAATATGTGACTTTTGGGGTTGATGATATGATAGGGTTGCTACTTGTTCTTGGTAGGAGGTGAATAGACAACGTTAAATTTCAGCGTTTAAGCTGAAAGCTATTTATTCGTAGCGTCCTACCCTTGATGTATTTCAGCGATATCAGCATTTGGTCTGTGTTGCGGACATTCGGTGATAAAATGGATTATACGTTGTCGATGTCGTTGTGTGTGTCTAACAGTTGATTCGCTCTGACAAGTAGTCTGTATTATGTTATTGATGTCTCTTGCAGTTGGCGTGCTCTAGCATAATGGGCAAAGGGTAGCAGGTTCCTCGAGGACATGCAACTCGAATATTTGGGGATGCAGACTCCTTTCAGGCTAACCTGACCTGCGCTTCAGGCATACGTTTCAAGAATAAATGCAGTTGCGATTTCATTGTGAATACTTTCGTCATTATAATGGGCTTTGTGTTAATGGCCTTTTATACTTCTTTGTAGTGTACTGTGGAACAACCGTCAATACAGAGGTGGGTCAGATGCTGACCCAAGTAAAACTAAAATGGTCCTTTGGCTAATCAACTCTCGTCCAAGTCATCATTTTGTATTGATTTGGATGAGCGCTTCATTGAAAACGATGTTTTACCGATATAGGGTGCCATCCATATTTGAACTCACGCAGACCTCTTTTCTTGATATATGGTTCAAAACAGTAGCTTCATGTAAAATCCTTTAACCTCGTGTCGTTTAATTACTTTGAATCTGTACTACTGTGGCAGTAAGATAATTTTTTGCCATTCTCAGTTTCCAATCTGACGACCCTCTTGATCATTTCGAAAATTGGAGATAATCATCTCGATTGCCCATACCGGAAATTTCGATTCGAGCTGGCCATCGAAGTCCTAAGGCTAAGCTTCCTTTCTGACTTGACCCTTAAGTCCTCGTGTGGTGTTTGTTAACATACCCTGGCAGTATCTTCTAAACTCTGTGGTCTTCCATTAAAGATTCTTTTTGTCAAACATTTTTGCCGCTCTATGCACAAAGCTTTTGTACAGCATTGTGTATCACCAGGAGTTATAAGGCTGTATCCTGTAGAAAATACGCATATCATGACTTTACATGTTTCGTTCAGAGCAACTGTATTCAGCAGTACTGATCAGAATTACTGTTACTACACTCGCTTGTACTTATTAGACAGTAGTTGTTTTGTACTATTTTATTTTAGTTACTGTTATTGATTTCCGTTACTCTCAGCATGTTTTGTTTTCTTTCAGCGCGATAAAAAGTCATCGGCGAAAACATCTGCTATCTCGAGATGAGCGGATATCTCTTCCAGCTTCCCGCGAGAAAATGTGGTACTTTTCTGTATGATACCGTGTTTCTCATTAGAGCTCATTAACTCACTTCGAGAACTGCATTTGACGCCGTGAACGAACGTTTCGTGGTTCGACACTTTGACAAATGGCGAAAGAAGTGCTAACCCTACAATTCGTGCCGTTCTGTTCGTTCATCGACCCTGCATTTTGGTACAGTCTGTCGAAGTTGAAGTTGGAGTCTTTGCGGCTCGACGAATCCCCTGTGCCAGCGTGGGGTTTCTTTGCGAATTGTACCGTATTCTTCTTCGTCACTTCTGTATTAATGACGTTTGTTTGTTTTAGCCGGAGCCGACGGCGTACCGTGTCGTTTAACGATCGACTTCAACGCCCTTAAGCTGGACAAATACCCCGGCTCGAACACTTTCATCAGCCATGGCACGGTTCACGTCCTGAATACCTTGGACAAGTTCAAAGAAATTGACAAGAACGCAATAATCGATTCTGTCGGGAAAATGGTGTGGGTCTTTTGATCTGTGTTTAAATTTTATAGCCTGCAACGTAATTAATTAAAAGTAAAACCAAAAAATTGGGTTGCACTAATGGCGCCCAAGAATTTCGATGCTGCTAACATCACTGTTGATGGTCCTCTGGCATGTAGCACTTATGCTGACAACACAGTCCTCCAGCGTCCCTGATGTTGATTGAGGAGCTGGAATAGTTACGGTTTTCCACTCTCTCGCGTTTCTTCAACTCAAGTAGCCCAATTCAAAATCCGGAGACGACTAAGGAGTTGATATGTATCATGCATGCACCAAAAGAAGAAATCTCCTTCACCTCTACTCTACTGCATTTGACATCGCTAGTCATCCGCTTTCATAGATACGACACATCAAATCCCTGGGCGTGATTCGTCGTTCCGACCTCTTCTAGCATGGCCACGTCCAGGCAGTGGCAAAGAGCTGCTACAAAGCCTGCTTTTACGCCAAAAGACCGATGAAGACTTCAGGTGCCGCGATAGGCAGTTAGAACTTCGTCTTTGCGTGTATCATTCCTCCTGTATACGTATGATACCACTGTTGCATTCCCCTGGTAGCTGCTGGGCGATTTCAAGGTCGCTAGAAAGTCATAGAATTTAGCTTGAAACTACATAGCATGCCATAAGGATATTTTCCAATGTTCGTAGCTGAATTTTCTCTCGTACAAGGTCACCCAATCCATCCACTGCGCGACAGTTTTGACCGATGTCATATACAAATATATTTGTCAGATCGTTCTACCTCTGTACTTCCTCTCTATCTGAACTATTCACAGTCCATTGTCGCAGCATCAGTGCGAATCCTCACTGGCTCATAGACTGCGCGTCAACACTATTGGATGCGCTCAATGTAACATGGTGTTGTATTCTTTTAGTTCTCACTCGGCTATGGTCTTAACTGCAATTTCTA
>UZAM01006711.1:37042-48670 GCA_900618415.1 Soboliphyme baturini
GGTTCGCTATGCGAAATGAGATGCTGCAGTCATGTTTAGCTTGCAGGTGAAGGTAATTACTTTAAGTAAAGTCTTTATGGTGGAAAAGTTCATCTTCATGATTTTGAAGCACATGAGGGTTTGGATTTCAGCTCTACTTATTGACAAACGGTTGCAATAAGACGTCGCTCTTCTATGTCCAAATATGTACGGGGAAATGCGGAAATCGGATGCATGAAGAGGTTACAGTTCTGTTCCTTGCAGAAAAGGGAAAATGACTGAATCATTGGTGAAAGTTTTCCTCATCTTGATTTCTAGGAAAATAACGGTGCTATCTTGTTGATCTTCGACTACATTTCATCCTCTTCGTTGTCTTAGTCATTGAAGAAATTAGAAAAAGGGATGAAGACTTCTACTAGAAGAAGTAGGTAGGAAGATATCTTCAACGCACCTCCAACGACAGGAAGGCTTTACATCTTGAGGGCAAAGATCTAAAGCAGCGCATTAATGATTATTCATAAACATTTCTTTAACGATAACGACTGTAGGAGTTCCCATACCAATTACATAGGATTGGCTTTGGAAGGTGTTGTCATATTCAAAGCAAGCATTTGTAAGAATCATTTCAAAAACTGTAAAGATTTTTCTGATGGTCAAATCTTTGTGTAGCAAACGCCCGTTTTCCCAGATGTGCTCGGTTTCTTTTCCAAAATCTGTTTTGCAATCGAATGAATTTTACTCATTTGGATGTTGTAAAAAAGGGTTTTAACACGCATTTAACTTTTTCAAAGAACCAAAAGGAAGGGTTGAAAAATTCGAGTTTCTTAATGCTGTCTTCACCGCTCTTTATGCACTCTTCACATTAGCTGAAAGCTTCAGCATGAGGTCGATAATGAAATAACAATTCTTAATTGTTATGATTGCTTGTGCAGCTTAATAAGAACATACAGTCGCACGTTCTTTGTAGTTTTCTGTGAAGGTAAACTCAAGTCGAACTGCAAAAAAACCAGAAAGGGCTAAGTGTTTCAAGATTCTCAGAACGCATTTTCATTCATATTTGAAATATTAATAAACGAATTTTTTTCATTGTTTGAAATATTTGTTTTTTTTCTTTACTCAGATAGATGAAGGCGAATCGAACTAATGATCGTAATCGAAAATTATATTAGTCGTTGGCAGTAACAAATCAGATCGCCACAATCTCGATGATGCCATAACGATGCTGCACGCAATGATTTTTTATAATCCGTTGTGATTTGAATTGTCCACAATGATTGTGGTAATAACATCAGTACTAGAAGTAGGATTCAGTGTTTGATGACTGTATCGGCAATGGCTAAAACTGATAAACAATGCTGTTTCAACTTGCTTATGAATCGCTCCACGGACTTCTAATAAATGGTCGGACAACTTTTAACGCACCATTTGTCACTGCTCTTCTTGATCTTATCGATTCGTCCATATTTAAAGTCGGCATTTCTGTCAGCGCCATTTGTTACAGTTTCTTCCTAAATGTGCAATCTTATCAAATTAAACATTATGTACGTGTATGTTTCCCTTATACCGATTTGTTCATGGACGCTGAGAAAATAAGTTTATTGTATGCTGCCACTATGTATTTAGCGCTCTTCGTTTATTACATGCTTGCAGATCTGCGGTAGCAGCTAAGAAAAATACGTTCCAACACATTTTTCCCTGTATCGTTTTTGATCCATGTTGCATCTCCATTGTGCAAAAAAGGGCAGCACTCTCTTTCCGCACATTTGACAGTCTTTCACTCATTGTTTTGGTTTTGAAACAACATCACTTTCAGTTCATAACAACTGTGTGACAATAGCGTTTTATAGACACATTAACATAATCATGGCTTTACAGCAGAGCAGCCATTGAGGATTTCGTCATTCTCTGGTAAGCTTGAATGTTCTAAAGTTCTAGAAATACAAACTGTAATAGAAAATCGTAACTGATTATCATATTAAGACTCGAGTGACGCAATCGTAAGTCGTACAATTGAAGTCATATTGCTATAAAACGGACTGACAGTAGCGGACTGACAATAATTCCGTATTCATGAGCCCTTTTTCCTAAAACAAAATAAATGCAAAGTAGAGCAGAATGCAACAGCCAAAAATTATCGCTTCGTTAGATTCGTTTTGTTTTTCTGTTTCCTTCCATCAAGTCCGTCAACCATTGGAGTTGCTGGTCAGAGATTCTTTACTTTCAAATTGGGTACTGTCAGAAAATCAAGATTTTACTTTAAAAATTGCACATATTTGCATGGAGATATGAAGCAAGTGACAGCTGAATGTGCAATCTGAACCTAACCGCCGACTTGCATCATGGATGGGGGAAACGAAAACAATTAAAAATTTAAGCATCATCTTTTTCGATGCAATAATTAATCCCTCTCACAAGACTTTTAGACACTGAACAGTATTAAGTTCGATTCCTTTTGCCGAGGCAAAGTAAAATAACACTGTGTGCAACCACGGTTACAGGCTGTCAAGCGTTCAAATTAAAGTTAACCGTAGACAAGACAGAGACCGCGACAGTAAAAGACAATGTTGAGATAGTGGTGAGGGTAGTGCAGTCCAACCAGCCAGTGCTGCCAAAAGGTATTGTAAAATCTGATGACAGAAATGTAATATGGGGGAGAAATATATATTGCTTTTATAGTATTGTGCTCCCATGCGTTTGACATCATCGGTCGAATATGGCTATGTCAGTAGCTACACCAATTTCAGTTAAATATTTGTTAATTCCCTTTCTTAAATTGTGAATTTTTATTATTACACTAATCGATGAGTTTTTTTATTTAATTAAAACAGTAAACTCATAATGTTGAAACTCTTCGTCTTTCCATTCTTTATATACGGAAAAGTAGAGTTGATTCTCTAATCATATATGTACTTGAAAATCTACCATCGGGTAAATGTTGTAGTTTAAAAGTTTACTCATGAATTTAATATGGTTTCATTCCTTTGAAGAATGAAAGTTTTACATGATTGGCACTCTCAGTACAGCTGAACGATGGAAGTTAAAAAGCGGCTGTATCTAGAACTTTCATCGGTTGTGAGGTCGATCATTAGGGAGCATAAAGAAGACTTCGATAAACCTACGAAGTAACAAGATTTCATAAGTTTTACAGTTGAATATTGAGCTCGTTTCAGCGACTTGACGAATAGACTGTGTTGTGTTTTGGAGGCGGTTTTCATCAACGGTTTGAAGGAGAAGTTCATCGTTAGAAAAATTGAAGAAATGTATCCTGAACCGGTAAAGATGCTTTACTGATTGTAAAGAGCTGAGTTTTGGGAGCTAAAGTCGTCAAATATAGGGAGCCATTTAGATCATGTGAGCATTGGACTTTAAATTTATTTAAATAACTCTAAAAATATTAAATGATGAATTGCCATTGTATATGTTTATTAGTGCGCGTGGTTCATAACATTTTTGTAGAGCTGATGCTCTCAATCCATTTTACTGTAATGCACTAGGCGGCGTACTTTATGAATGCAATATTTATGACCGTAATGACATGCATAGGGCGTTGTCCCTTGTTTCGTTGCCACGAACCGATTCTGGCATATAGACTTTGAAATGATGGTAGGTGACTGGTTCCGAACGTTAATTCGAACCCTCGGTATTTCACTTGTGAACTGGGTGCTCGACTGCTCAGCTCCGCGGACGACTATTAATCTTCGCGATGTACGGCTTAAACGTTTTGAGCATGTATCACTTCATTAATCGATCAGTCCTTTCGTAGCCTGCAGTCCTTTTGAGTCGCTGCAGCACCAACCTCTGGAAATTCAGGTTCCCAGTTGTGGCAGTGTCAGGTTTTCGATGTTCTCGAGTCATCTGTTATTTGACTCTGAAAAGAGAATTATCCTCTGGGCGAATCTCTCCTTAAAATCTTGGAACCTCATTTCCATACCGTCATAGTTGAGATTTCTCGATTTAAATAGAAAGCGCTCATGAGAAAATGTATAACTCGAATTGCCCCGTTTAGAAGCATCTCGTGCATTTCATTGGCGATCCTTCTGAAAAGCTTCACATGCCAGTTGCCTATGGCCGTAATCAGTCAAAATGGTTTACTGCATGAAGAAGTAGCGCGCAAATCTAATGCTGACTAACATTTCAGCAATCATTGGACCAGTAGTATAACCATGAGTTCCTTGGACTCATGAAATCGGTTTCTGTCGATCAGTAGCAGGCAATCATTATGGTATATGAGGGAAAATGCTTAGACAGCCATAAATACAGTTTCGAGTTTTAAGTCGGCCTTTCTTCATCCTAAGTTCCAGGATATTTATTCAGTAGCAACTGTGAGAGATTTTATTGCAAATTCTGTCGTTTTCGTTACATATGTTTATGTTTATGAGCCTATTTAATGTAGAGAATCATAGACACTACGTTTAATGTAGGCATCTTGCGTAGAAAAACTTCTTCATCTTCCATCGCCGCTTTCCCTTCGAGTCGCAGAAGCAGACGCGTCAGACAGAGCTTCCAACGTTCCCGATCTTGTGCCAGAGTCTCAGCTTCGGCAGAAGACAACTGGATTCTGGAACAGACTCATTCCATATATTTGCACCAGGTTAATCTTGGCCGTCCCCTGGACCTTATGCCGGTCAGATTTGCAGGGAACGGTTGCTTAGCCTTCCTTTCTGGAGGCATTCGCAACACATGCCCAAGCCATCGCAGCTGTGACTTCTCAATCTGGAGAACATGCGTAGAAAATATGCTGAGTAACTGTTCTGACAACCTTGATAAGATCAGACTCTTTAATCAACTGTTTTAAGATTTGGAATTTACCTACGGGACTACATAATCAATTTGTAAAACACTAAATGGAACATGGAGGTTAACCAGTTTAAGTATTTTGGTTCCATCATCTAGCGACGGTGCCATTTAATCAGAGTTAAACAGGAGAATTGCTCTCCTGTCTGGTGCTTTCCAAAAAGGAACAACATTTTGTAACAGGGATTATGAAGATCTACCGAAAAATTACTCAACAAGCAAAAAGAAACTCATGAAGGAATTAAGAGAAATGAAGACAGCGCAGATCAGAAATCAATGAGATAGAATACGTGAATCTTTTATGAAAACATAAAAGAAAACGTCTGAGTATTCAGCTGCAGATTGATAAAAGAAACTATTGAAAATGGGCAAAGTATAAAGAAATTAAATCGACGATTGACAGTGAGGAGTCAAGATGGAACTCACAAGAAAGACCGAGAAGAAATTCTGAAGAGAGTAGGAGACTTATATACAAAACTGCACAAAAAAAGAGAGCAATTCCCTTGCTGGTGTACGATAAACAACCGGAAGATACAAATGGCGATGACGAAATTCCAGGTTAAAATTTTCTTCTTTGCAAAAGAAGCGCGACATGCGATCAAACAGTCAAAGCAAGGAAAGGCTCTTGACATGAAATCAGCAAATCGTTTATCAAAATATTAGCAAGCTTGTTTTAGCGCTGTCTGCAGAAAGTGAAAATGCCAGACGATTTGCCTCCTGCACTGGCGATTCTACAACACAGAAAAGGAGTCGGAGAGGATTTGAAGATATACAGGCTGATCAGTTTGTTGCCAGTCATTTGTAAGATCCCCCCACGGTAATAATGAACAGTTTTCATGCAATATTGGACACAGCACAGCCAAAAGACAAACAAGGTTTCAGAACTAGATTCAGTACTATAGCTTATCTCGAGGTAGTAAACAAAGAATTCAATCAAACAACGAATATTGGATTTTTCTTTGCCTAAGTTTTTTCGATTTCGAGAAGTTGTTCGGCTCAATCTGCATCCATTCAGATTCAGAATTCCTTGACAGGTCAGGGAATGAAGGAACGATACGGAAACCTCTGATGTTACGATTTACAAGAACGCAACTGCTAGTGTAAATCTTCATGAATCCAGATGAAATTCGAACAGGGAGCTCGACACGGAGATGCGATACTACTAAAGTTATTCACCGTAACTTTAGAAGTTCAAGACAGCCCGTTGGGAAAATCTCGAGCTTAACAGAATTGACCACTATTTAAGCCACGCGATTTTTGGATGATATTTTGATCCTCTCAAGGCCGCCACAAGAATTCCAAAAATGAATGCAAAAGTTAAACAACGCCAGCATTTAAGTAGGATTGAAATTAAACGATACTGAGCTCATTTAACAAATATGTGATCCCGCTACCTGTTCAAGTCAGCGGAACTAAGTTTGAAGACGTGTAAAATTTTGTCTCTGTCGGATAGCTGATTGCAGCGGTAAGGCTATTGTGTGAAATGAACAGAAGAATTGCATGGAGCACTTTTATTAGCCCGAAAAATTCTTATACATGAAATTGCCCTTGTGCTTGAAGCGGCAAGTATTCACTCGGCCTGTGGGTCCAGTGCTAATCAGAGAGTGCAGACCGAAAGCACAAACTGCAGGCTATGCAACGCTGTACGTTGAAAATAACAACAAAATAATAGGACGATGAATGAATGGATAACAGCATTAATTGGAGTCCGCGATGTCATTGCCGAATAAAGAACTTGAAGTAACAACACAGAGGACACGTTGTATGAATGAATCATCGCTAGACCAGACAGGATGAACTGAGGGGGTGGATCAGAGTAGATAAAAATGGCAAAATGGAAGTCTGTAGCGAACTCTTAGAAAGGCTTTCATGCGGAAATGGATTGAAAAGACTGATGATTATTAACTTAATGTAAACTGATGCGTATTTCGAAAAACGAGGCAGATGACACGCAATATTCAGTATATGTAAGAAACGCTCGATTTCGATTTGTACCTTATATACAAAAATATTTTTTTACTGCTTGAATATTGAAATTATAAATTATACGTTTTAGAATTTTTGGCCGTGTGTTTCGAAATTTCTGCACCGAAATGTAAAGGCACAAATTTCAAATCTGAACCAGATCAAAAATGACATAGGAAGGTCTAAGGTGATTTTTATTTTGAGTGCGGTCTTTACATTCTCATGTGCTTTGGTTGATAGGCTTGGATCCGATTAGCACTGGTAGACGGGGTAATGGAAAACTATTTATCGCTTATAGCTAAAGATCAGAAACTGTTGAAGTACGTTGTTTAGTTAATTGATTACAAATATCAGTAAGCATAAATTTTGATAAATGGTGGCTGTATATCGTTTCAAGTGCTGTATAATACATATCTTTCTATTTCTATCCTAATATCCGGCACGTGTTTCGTTAGCAGCTTCATCACAGACGCAGTTCGACATTTTGGTGTTGTTCCCTTTACTTCCATCGTTTACCAAACAGCTTCGCCATTGGCTCGTTCCAGCGTATGGGTGAACGACCGAGTGGAAGTCTGCCGCTGAGGGGAATTCAGTTGGTAACTCAAAATGTCCACTCATTATCTTTCAGACGAGCTACATGGCTAGTGCATTGTCTCTTCAAGTTGTTGCCAAGATTGAGTACATCCAAAAATCGTCTCCGATACCAAACTATCACACTTGGTGTATTGTCACGAAAAGAGACCTTGCGTATTCTTCTTTCCATTGCCTTGCGTTGCTACTAGTTTTACTCTCAGCCTTGGTTTTAGACAGGCACTTCGTGTCATCAATCATAGCATGTAGGATGGCTGAGTCAATGAGTTCATTCATGAGGATTTCATTATCCAGCAGCGATATTTTAATGTGATTGAAACTCGCCTTTTATGCTCCTGCTGATCGCGCCATTGATGTTGTTATTGGAATATATTGGATAGGCAAAGTACACTCATCGACTGTTTACACTCCTTCGTCGTCAATTAAGATAGTTCTCGGGAGGCAGTACTCGTTGGGCGTCTGTTTTGCCTTGGAAATGTTCACCTTCAGACCCGTGGTGTGTGACTGCTTCTGCAACTGCACAAACTTTATTTGCGCTACCGTTGGGTCTTTGGCAAAGATGATGACATCGTTTAAAGCAAGCAGATTGGTGAGCCGTTCTCCGTAAGCAGACAGTTAATAAGGAAATTCAGCGCTTTCATGAAATGTTTGATAGAGATGGTGTACTGCTTTTTTGATAATGATTCAGCACTGTTTCTCTATCAGCTTTATGTCGGTTACGGTGTCGATATTCAGCTCTTTGACCAGGTGGGCGTAGACAAAATTGATACCGCAGTCGTGCAAGACGTGTTTCTTCTTCGGATGGATGCTTCTTCTTTGTAGCGTTCAGGCTATTCTTTTTTAAGGCAGCCTCTTTAAGTTCGTTCTCCTGTATTCCTCACAGTGCTTCCGGAGTTTTTTCTTTGCACAACGATTTTCTTTAGAGATCTTGTCTTGTTCATTTCCAGAATTAGTACGGCGACACGAGGTCACAGCTGACTATGAGTGATGCAGGCCTGTTCTTGGCGATGAATCCTGCAGTGTCTGTCCTAATGGTTTCCGGCGGAATATTTGATCACCGTTTTTCCACTTTGACAACTTCGATTTCGCTCATGCAGAGAATATCTGCTTTAACGACAGATTCTGCTGTTGTGGCTAGTTACGAAGATTTAATGATATTTTTGCCATTTGTCAGTCGCGTTTACGTTAGGCAGTTCATTCAGGGACCTAACCTTAGTGAACTGTAGTTTTCGTCTGCGCATCCTTCAACTAATCCACCGAGATCCAGAATGGAGGCCATTGGTAAGCTCGCGGTAGGGTGCTATACAAGTGTCATGCCTCACCATCTCGCCCCATTGAATAAAGCTCTCTGCAGCATATGCAACCCTGTCTCCATACTAAAGGATACGTTCATTTTTACTTATTAAAAAGCAATGCATCATAAGAATGTTGTGTAACGTTGATTTTTTTCCATCTTGATATTTCTTTTACTGATCGATCATGTGGTTGTTCTCAGTACGGATAGTTCGCTTGTAAGATCTTTAGGCAATATTTTTATGTGTTTTCTTTCATTTTTTTCTTTTCGCTTTGTTCATCTTTTTTCCTCCTATCATTCTTCTTCCTCACTGTTTCTGTGTTTCTGTTGCAACCGTTTTTTACTACTGATGACCATTATTACATTGTGTATAGATTTTATTATCACGCCAATGCGTTTATTCGCGATGTCGAACTTGTGGAAGTGATGTGCCACTATTTGCGCTCGTTGTCAAGGTATCGACTGAAACTTGCGTTGAACAGCAGTCTTCTGAACGTATGGACACCATCTCCCCTACGCTTCGCCGGTTACATCGACGACAAAATCATCGGCTTCAGTTCGACAGCGTCTTCTGATTGTTCAAATGCACTGCCGTTCGACGACGAAGCAGATGTCATCGTTGGTGTGTCTGCCCTTGAGTTCGAAGGTCTCCGCGATGATAGACTGAGTTGCAGCCTCAGTTCCGACGCAGTATCCGAAGATTTTTCGACTACAGCCAGCACCAGTCACGTGATTGGAGAAAGTGTTGAAGAAATTCTCTACGAACAAGTGATTGGAAGGTAATGTTTGAATTTGTACTTAAGGCTACGCCGGGAACGCGCCTTAAAAATTGGCGATCTCTTTCTGCTCCCTTTGCTCGAATATAGTCGAACACAGATTTGTCCATTTCATTTATTTACACTATTGTTTCTCCTTGTCTGTTTTAGGTTTTTCTTTAAGTGTGACTCTGACTGATTGTCATATAGTGAAGGTAAAAGAAATTTTACTACTTAAGCAAGCTTATTAATTAATCCCGCATTTTTTCACAGGCGAATGAAGGAACTGCCAACTATGATAGTGAAATTGAAAGCGAAAATTAAGTTTTAATCAGTTCAAAATTCAAAAAATTTTTTATGAGATAACACCGCATATTAAGTTCATTATAAACATATTCTCAAAATTTTCCAAATATGCTGATCGATCTTTAAGGAAGAACATCGTGTAAAACAGAATATTACTGTGGCATAGTTTGTTTTGTGTTATGTCTCTGCCTGAAAATGATAAATCCTGCTTTATCCGAAATTTTTTGAAAAAATATATCTCATAAATTCGCTTGGTGATATCATCCTGTAAAAAAGTTTTCGAATTTTGAAATGAAATTAAATGGTACATGTGCTGATTTATTAACTTGTAATCATTTAATAAACCTTGCTAGATGTCAATGATTAGCTGATGTCCTATAGTGAATTCTGAACGTTTTTTCAAACCAGTGGACATAGCTGCCTGCTTACGGATGATCGGTTTGTACCACTGTATTTTCTGTATACTTTACGTACAGCGTTGTGGGACCCTGCTGATGCATTATTCTTGACTTGACGTATTGTTGAAGGAAAATTTTACGGACCATAAATGACAAGTTATGAATGCTTTCAACATCGTTCGTTCCTATTCTTAGTGCCGATGTTTTTATACTTACCGCAGACAGATCTCGTATATTGGTTTATTTCAGAACTTCATCTAATGCGATAGCCAAGACTGCTTTGAAGCACATAAATTATCCACTTTATTGCTACTGTTCAATGCTACCTTCCTTCCTTCCTTTTGCTGGTCCTACTAATCGAAGAAATTATTTTGCTGGTTCCTTTTCACAGCTGAATTTTCGAACCAGATTGTGACAATTCTAAGACATAATGCTGACCTTGTCACGATAGCTAGAGCTATTGTATAAAAAAGTTTTCGTTTTCTTAAAATATATGCTTTCCAGCAAATGTCAATACTGGTTTGAAAAAGGAGCTCGTGGTTTTCATCGTCTTCCTCTTCACTAATTCTATTCTCGTCGCACAGGATTTCGATGCTCTCGGCGTCTCAGCTTCTAACTTAAAGCCGGCTGTTGTTAAAGTTGACGTCATGCGTTAACCTTCAAGGCGTCTTGGAAGTAGTTTTCCCCTTCCTCATTAGAATTCTAATCTTTTTCGTTAAAGCCACCATCTGAAGCGTTTCATTTAAGTACGTCGTTTACAGTTGCCAGCTGAGTGACTAGCTGCGAAGCTGTTAAAACTGATATAAATAAAGCAATTATAATATACTAGTAGTATGTTGTATTTATTAGTGCGGTTTAGTATCAGTATATTTACTTCTGGCATACAAGAACTATAGTTTGCGCGTACTATCTTATACTATTACTTATTGTGTAGTGTGTACTTAATCATTGGTATTGTATTGTAATGTATCATATTTATTGTATTCATGTTAAGAAGTGGATTACTATCGTATTATACTGATACATTCTGTGCGTTTAGTAAGTAATTTTCTGAAAGACTTTATTAAGTGTTAGTGTAGCATAGTACTAGTCATCTTCATCTTCCATCGCCGCTTCTCCTTTCGGGTCGCGGAGGACGCATCAGACAACTTTAAACGTTCCCGATCTTCTGCTAGATTCTGAGCTTCGGCAGAAGACAACTGGAGTCTGGAACAGACTCCTTCCATATGTTTGCACCAGGTTAATCTTGGCCGTCCCCTGGGTCTTTTGCCGGTCGGATTTGCAAGAAACAGTTTCTTATCCTTCCTTTATAGAGGCATTCGCAACACATGACCAAACCATCGCAGCTGTGACTTCTCAGTGTGAAGAAACAGAGAGTGTACACCATGGCTCTCCCGCATGTCAGTATTCCGGACCATATCGAGACACGTAAGACCAGGGACTCGTCTAAGAAAGCCCATTTCAGTAGCTTGTACCCGGGTTTCGAAGCTTTTCAGTCATGTTCCACGACTCATAACTGTAGGTAAGCGTGGGGATAAAGATCGAC
>UZAM01006711.1:49971-63704 GCA_900618415.1 Soboliphyme baturini
TGCCACAGCAGATTTCGTCGTCGCGTCTAATCGCTGCCATAACAGCGTTTCAAACGTCTTCCTGAATGTGAACATCGTAACCAAGCCAGCAGACGCTGAGGAAAATGAAAAATATGAGGTGTGTATTGTTTCATTTTTTCTCTCTAAGTACCTCTTATGCATTTTATTTGATTTTTTATTCCTCACTTTTATAATTATATTGTTTTGATTAAGTTTGAGATAAGTTCTTATTTTTTATCTGTTAAGTTGATTGAAGTGACTATTAGTGCCAGCTCTTAAATTTATTTTTTTAACAATCCGTCTATCTATTCATCAGGCAGTCAGTCAGTCAGCCCAACAATTATCCATCTATCTACCAGTGGATCATTCCTTTTATCATTCTTCAGTTGATAAACTGATTCAGGCATCAGCTGATTTGTCGACCAACAAGTCATTCCACTGGTTCATTAATCTTCCCTTTCTTCCATCCAGTAGTCGGTCAATCCATTCATTTCAATTCTAAATCTATGATTCTATCAATCCGCGCAGCCATAAACCAATCCGTTCATCTAGCCGTCCATCCTGCAGTCAGTCAATAAATCCTATTTTCAGTCAGTCAGTCACCCACTTAGCCGTTCGTCCGTTTCTCTAGGAGCCAATGCACCCACCCCATCACAGTTCACACTATCCATAAATCAGTTATCCATCCATCCATTCGTCTATCTATCCATTCGTCTGTCAGTTTATTCATCAATTAGCCCATCTGTTCTTGTATCCATTAGTCAAGTAATACATGTACCCACGAGTTATTTTATCCGTGAGTCCGTCAGTCAGTCATTTCGTCCTTCGATCAATCAGTTGATCCATAATTCCATTCATCCGCCCATTAGTCAATTTATTCACCATCGAACCCGTCCATTCAACTTCTTATTCATCTGCATGTCAGCTGGTCCATTTATCAGTGCGTATATCCACAGATTAGTGTATTTTCTCATTTACCATCCCAGTCCATGAATCCATGCACACTGTCTTCCATCCATTAGTTTACTAAATCATCCGTCAATCAGTAAATATATCTATTAATCTGCGCATCAGTCTGTTTTTACATCACCGGTTATTCGCTATTGTGCTCCTGCAATTTATGCAGATATGTTATTACGTAGTGAAGTAAAGTGCAGCACATGGCAGAAAATTAAAATTTGATCGAAATTATTGGTTAAGAGACTGATAAAAAATCTAAGTAATTTTTCGATTTCGACTCTAGGCTGTAATCTTTATGTGATTAAATGAATAAATAAATTTTTCATGCAGCGCGTGCATAAGTTTTGCGACATTTTGAAAACGAATCAGAGTGACTTTTTTCCCAACAACCAGGACTACAATAATGTAATAACGATATTTGTAAACCATTCAGGCGTAGCTATTGTATTCAGATCCCACTCACTTCTGTATCATTTCGGATCTCTTATTCAGACTCCTGTAAGGGAGCGCAGGATACTTTATTGGCCTTAGATATTTCATCACCTTTTAACACCGTTGGTAAAAATTTTTCAGATTTACAATTTAGCACCCTCGAGCTATTACCATGACGGATAGGGGAGTAAAACTGCGTCGTGCGCTGACAAACGATTTCTTACTCTGGTCGTAGTCTTCTCTCAGTGCGATAAATGCTCATGCTAACTTTCTAAATAGTTTCACTTAAATTAGTCAGTGATGACCTAAGCAACTCTGTTGTTTATTCTTCTGTTGCACTTTATTTTTTTAAATTAAAACAATGAATAAAAATGTAAAGAAACTAATATGGAACTAAAAAAAGTTTTACTTTAGCGGCGAAGTTTCCTCGAGATTTACTTGGCGACTCCCCACGAAACTGGTCTCGACAGTGACGAAAATGTCTGTCACGGTTGTTCTAAGCCGATTGGTTTTGCGTTTGGCTTCTACAGGACATGTCACTACGATGGGCATTACTACTGTTCTGACTGTCACAGTAATGATAAGTGCCTTATACCGTCAGCTGTGGTTAACAGTTGGGATATGAAGCCGAGGGCAGGTACGGTTAGAACGCTTACCGCTTACCGTTTTGGTCTGCATATTACCAGTGTAAAATTGACTTTTGCTCTAGTGTGTCGCAGATGTCGATTTTTTCTGGACGATTACATGGACCAACCGCTGATCGACCTTAACAGAGAGAACCCAAAGTTGTGTCTTGTCATTAACTGCCTTGCAGAAGTTCACGTGAGCAATACGCTGCAGATTTTTTATATATCAGCATTAACTTAATCATGGGATATTAGTTCACTCTCAGAAACAGTGTAAAATTATTTTACCTTCGAATGATGTGATTTTTTTATATATTAGTTCTGATGATATTTTCCATGACTAAAATGAATAGTCTTGATTTGCTCTGACGCAGATAATGCGGTTTCTCGTTTCTCCAAATGCTGTTACTCGAGGTGATTTTCTGTTCTTCCGCCTGAGTGCTTGTTGTCTGATTTTTTATCGCCTAAGGTCGGTCCCTCATTAGTCACTTTATCGTTAACGGATATACCATCATCATATTTCGTCCTCAAAACATTTCGTCTAATTTTGGTCGGCTGTCTCTGTTCACAGCATGTACACCATTCTTCTTTCTCATGAATTTCTATTTATAAAGCTGAAGGAAAAAGATACGGCTTTTGCTTATGTACCGTTCGATTCACAACATTTAAATTCTGGTGTAGTTGTTCTTGTAATGTTCATTTTGAAGGTTGACACATTTGCTTGTACGATGCAGTATAACAAGGTTGACACACTTGTTAAGAACGGGATAAAGTGTAATAGGGCAACTTGTAATATTTCCTAAACAAAGACTGCTCAGTTATTGTTTAGTTATTATAAGATTCTTTCATACAACGTTTGGATTAAAGCAAGGAGGAGTGGATTCCCCACTGCTGTTTGTGATTTTTCTTGGCTGGGTACTCCAGCCAAAATGACGTAGAGAAGGTGCTGCGGCAAGAGTGGCAGCATCTGCGAAAGCATTGCATTTGAAAATTATATCATTTTGCAGACAACTATGAAGCTGCGACAACAGTGTGCGTAACTTTGAAACAGGTGTTCTTATCTGAGTCTCTCGATTAGCTCAAAGGAGACACAGTGAACAGAAATTGGCAGGAGCCGGACTGGAAATTCTCTGATCCTTGATATGGAAGTTTTGGACAAGACGCCAGAATATCAGTATCTTTGGAATACATTGGCTACAGACGGAAGAGTGGCAAACGAAGTGAAGAGGACCTCGTAATTGATATTAGCAACAAGCGATGGAAAGACGAAGATACTGACAATAGCACTAGATTAGAATATAAAAAGCTTGTATTCTAAACATATTACTTTATGGCCTTGGAGATGGCAAAACGTAGCAAAGCTGGAAACTGGAAGTGATGGGAACTAAGATTTTATGATCAGCATTAAAAGCGAAGTGATATGACCTGGTGTCAAATGGCGTTTTAAGAGAAAGGTTAGAATATCTAGCAAAAGTGACCAAAAGGATGTTTAAGATAATGAGGTCACTGTCAACGAATGGATGATAGCCCCTTTACGAAGCAGATACTGAACACAAAACCTGATGGCAGGCAGCCTTCAGGAAGACTTCCAATAAAATATGGGAAAATCTCGTTAGAACTGACATGACATGGAAATGACTGAACAGTGAGCAAGCATAGGGAGGAGAAGATGATGAAGAAGGAGAATTTTTCCGTAGATAATACAATCGGTGACATTAATGTGACATCAACCCAGTATCATTAGCTGCAAGTCTTGCAGTTAGTGAAATATCAGACTAGAGTTGATCGTGATTAAAGCTAACGAAGAAAAAGTCAATTTTTTTGTTCCTGTTTTTCTGGGCATCGTGTACAGATCACATGTATATTTATGAGATCGTCGCAGTTCTCGTATTGACTTGATAGAATGTCATGTCTGTCATTCGAACTGGAATTTGGGTCTTTTGCGTGTCCCTCATGACATGAAGGGTGGCATAAGCAGTCGAAATGTGATCGAGCATGTATAGCTGTAAACCATTTCTATCATTCACATCCTTTTCTTTCTTTTCATAATCGCTGTTTCTCTCCCGCTGTCATTCATTCATGTCTTCCCTACTGTTTATCATATTTTTCCTATTTTTCTTTACGTTCCTGCAATGTGATAATTTAGTACCTATAAAATTTCTGTTTAGAAACTGCGACAACAACTCAACTATGTCTCGCTGTATATGAATTCATGCCGGCAGTTTGTTGGTGAAGACTTCCGAAAACGCTTTTGTCTGAAAGAATATTTGTACACGGATGTTAACCTCTACTCTGTGATGGTAAGTCACGAATACGGCCGGCCTTGAAGTGCCGATTCGTCTCCTTTTTTGTGCCTTACACTTTTTCATTTTCTTTCGTTCGTTTTCTTTCCCTTCGTTGCTTTCACAGACAACGTTGCCCCTCTTCCATGGTTGGGTTGTTAAATTGGTGCAGCTTCCGATTAAAGGCTCAGAAGTCGTTGGTTTGAGCCCGATCGAAGTCTCTCCTTTTTCTACCTCCCAGGGTTCAGAAATGAGTGTCATTCAGTAGGAATTGAACAGGAAGCTGCACTCTCTGCGTGTCAACTCTGCTTTTAAGATAAGGCACTCCTGGCTGATTCTGCGAAAATATGGATTTGCGCTCCACCATTCACTTTATGAAAAGAAGGAAGCCAGAAATAGTCCGTTTATAAAAGTATGAGGAAGACAGGCATTTCAGCAGTAGCAAACTTTATTTCGTTTCCTTTCCTATAGACTACGGTAATAATATTCGCTATGGTTGTTCAAAAATATTACCGTTCTTCAGTATAATCTTTGTAATTCCACGCTGAAGCCCAATATATGCGATAAATGTATATGGCCACAAAATTTACATGGCAGTGGAAATGAGGTTATGACAAGATGCGGCGTTGGCTGGATTTTATTTTCGGGGTATTTTAAGAGTTTCGTAGAGTTTACTACACTCATTCACAACTTCTACCCGTATTCTTGGCACGAATGGAATTGTTGACTACTTGTGGAATTCTTACGCATATATGGATGGATTGCGTACTTAATTTTTTTGAATATGCATTTTGATATTCTGCTTTTCATGTAGAACTGTTTGGGTTAAAGAAGTTGATGTCACCACCCCAAAAGTATTTGGCTCAATGCAGTTAGCTTCTTTTAGGATTTGGTTCAGGCTTCTACCGGTCAGCTGCAAAAGCACCTGTCGCTGATACTGGAAGCAGCGTTTAAGCACGTCTTTTCATGCCGATTGTGCTTTCAGAAAGGTTTCGTTTGTGAGCTGTGCATCAGTTCTGAAGTGATCTTTCCCTTCCAGTTGGACACCACGCATCAAGTATATATTTTTCTTATCTGTTTGTCTGTGGTTATGTTTATCAGCAATTTACTTAATAAACAATTCGTGCTACTGCTTTGTAAACTTATTGGTTACTTGAAGAGGTTTACGCAGTTCGCGCGAAGTTCGTATGCTTTCTTGCGTATGATCTATGTGACTGGATGATTAATGTCTTTGTAATGTGCATCTTCAGCCATGTCCTAACTCCGGCGATGATGATTCGCCCTGTACGATTCACAGGGCTTCTTGAGGTGGAGAAGTTAAGATTTTGCTTTGAACTTTTTGTCTCCTTTAAACATGCGGATTTCGTTCATCGGAGGCCGATTTTCATCGGCAGTTTTTTCTTTTTCTCTTCTGTAAAAGTTTTCACAAACCAATCTGAAGAACTGTTATTTGCAGAATTATGATTTGCGCATTTATCAGTTAAAGTTTTTACCATATTAAGTATTTCAGTGAAATATTGCTAAGTATTTAATATGCATCGTGACTTCTCAATTTCTATAGCACGAGCGATTAAGTGTTTAAATGTAATTGTTTTATCTTTAAAATTAGTCCAGTTATAAATAGTCTGAAATTCATTATTCTGTGATATGTGCATGGTATGCATGGTATCTGACACCTGGTTTGATTCATAAGAAAGATATGCTGAACTTGTTTAAGTACTGTCGCAAGACCAAGGTTTTGGCTGATGTTATCGGCCTTTTTCAACTGCATACAGTGTAATATCCAGAGATACTGTAACACTAGGCAGTTCGGATATAATTGGAATTGCTTTTTGCTTTTTCTTTGAAATTTACGTAGGTTTTCTGACGAGGAGATGTAAATCTTGATCTGTTCTTTTCAGAATTGAAAGCTTTTAGACGATTAAACATTTTCTGTAGTTGCGAACCGTTGTTACATTGGTTGAATCGTTAAAGTGTACGCGGTGTCTACTGTAAATTTGGTGAAAAGTTTTTTCCTGAGATTTTTTCTCAAATGTTGCTTTTCTTCGTTAGTTGGGTTCGTGAAGGACGGTGCTCTTTCGCTTTCTACTATCCTTGTTCATAATGGTTCAGCGGTTTAACCCGTTTGTCCCAGATGGCACTACTTTTGATCAATAGAATGTTTGACAAGTTTTTTGGCTCTTTACAAGTCTTGTCTTTATTCAGTCGCTGGCGAGATCTTAATTTATTGCTTGATTTGACGATGGTCCTGATCTTTATTTTTTTTCATTTCCTTGAACATTAGGATTTACTGGATCACTGAAACTTATGTAAACTTTTGACGACAGCAGAACGCGATTGTAATTACATCTTGACTATCTCATATTATCGTAACCTTGTTTGCAATTAACAGAGCTGGTAATGTCGACCGATCTTTGATCCTGTGCCAAAAATTTTACGTCTTCTGTATTTTCAACAAAGCTATATTTTCTTGATTAATTTGTGATTTATAATTTATTTAATTTAATATCATGGTTGTTGATGTTGCATGAAATTAATTTTGTTATTTTCTTTGAGAATTATTTCTTATCGAGTTTCTTAACCCTTATCAGAGAATACGTATACTTATAGTTAATAGTATGAGTATATAAATATCAGCAGTAAGTTTACTTACAGTTATTGCAAACACATTGTCCGTGATTATTGGAGTTACATGATGTTTATTATCATATCTGATACTCTTGTGACAAATTTCGTTTCTTGTAAAATACTGATGTCAATTAATTAGAAGGGAAAACAAATTTATTCTAGACGAAATTGAGGTCCAACAGATTTGCCCTTAGTGTTTTGACTTGCCATCGGGAGAAAGACTGATAGAGCAATAGAAGGAAGACTGCATGAGAGTCAGTTTAAATCTTAAAAACAATCGACGCTGAAGTGATGATGAGCGTAGAAGAAAATGTTAAATTTCACCGTTCTTCCCTCTGTGGTCTACAGCTATGTTCATCCACTTCGAAGGCCGATGGGAACAAACTGATTTGAAGCAACAATCTTTTCGGCCGAAAATAAAAAATGAACATTGAAAATAGAATTGTCCCAACCTACAAAATATTCGTTGACCCATGCTGTTTGAAGTATCATGGAATTATATATGTAGAGAAAGGGCTTTAGATTATCATACTAGAATGACGACGGCTAGCTTTGAAAGGAATCTTTGAGTAAATTGCGCAGGATTCTAAAAGAAATCTCGTGATCTTCTGTCTATGCAGATTAGTGGAACAGTGCTAAGGCTTCAATTTCCAATATATGTTATTTTCATTGATGGGTTTTCTGCTGCAATTGTTTCGTTATCCTAGAATAACATCGCTATTTGCCATCATAATGGCGTGGATATACGATGAGACAGTTGTTATTGAGAGATTCATGGACGGATTTCAGTTGAATTTCATAAGCAGCATTAGAGGCAAGGTGATATATTCTCTTGTTTGTTCTTCAACGACGCGATGGACCGTATTTTGTGAAATGTGACTGAATGGTACTACCACGAAGACGTATCTCAGGAACATGAGCGAAGCTGAATATATTTGGCAAAGATCCTGACCAACTTTAACTGAACGAATGACACTTTATTATTGGGCGACAATGACAAAGACTTTCGCTCGTTGACTGAACAGGTTTGCACAGTTTCAGCATGAGAAAACCTCCATCTGATGTCATCGAAAAGATAGACAGTGAAAGTTCAGTTCATTAACCGTGCTAAGATTTAACCGGAGGATTGAGTAGACTTTTTATACCTTCCAAAGCATGTCGAAAATGTGGCTTGAAAGCAGAAAATCAGTCTCGACCAAGAGCAGTATATATTCAGCAGTATCGCAGTATGGTGATTTTTCTGCACGAACTAGCAACAGCTACTTGTACAATAGGCAGGATTTGTGAAAAGCGTCAAGCAATACTGATTATCATGCTTACTAATGATCTGTTGGTATTTTCTTGTCAGAGACGATTGCATTCCAGCTATAACTGACCTTATGGACATATTTGCGGTGCTGCAAGGCAAAAGACAACAGACAGGTAATCAAGCCTTTCTGACTCGTCAGCTGGAAACCCAGTCATTAATGACGAAGGATAAGTGGCCAGCACATCAAATGGTAGAGTCGTTAAGTGAAGATCTTTTGTGGATGTGGAGTCTTTCCTTCGCTGATATTGTAAGCTCGTTTTTATGTGAAAGGGCGAAATATTGAGAAGAGCGGTAGTGTCAAATCTTAAGTAGCTTATGGTTTTGCTGCGCGGATAAGAATTGTGTTGGCAAAGCAGTGACAAATCGCCTTAACGCTTTAAGGCAAATGTGTAATTTTTCAGATTCTTCAGGCAATGCTGCCTTTTGTTTATTAACTAATTTATTATTTTCTGTTTAAATAACGCTTTTTAATATGAGTCTTGATTTAAATATTTTTCTGTTGACGTCGAAGAATTTAGTTATTTTAGTGCCCAAAATGCTTCTGTGTTTTGCACAAGTCATGCATCGATGGCCAGTCTTGTCCGAAGTGTGCTCGACACGAAAAATACCTGAAGCGCAGTGAACACCTTTCTATCTCCTTCGATAGTACTTTACCGCTGGATGATTTATGACCGTTTTATATTTGTGTTGTTGTTTTTAAGTTTTATCATATTTTGTTTTTCAGTTTAGTTATCTGGCGAGAATGTTTCGGTTCTTGTATCGAAAACCCGTTTTAATTATTATTAATGTATCCGCATTAAAGGTTTTATCGCAGATGTGCTTTTAAGTACTGGAAAAGCAGCTTTAGCTTTGCACGTCCCTATTACGAAATTTTAGCATAGGTAAAAGTCTGGCAAAACGTTTTATGCAGATAAATTGACATGTTTTTTAAAGGGAAAGGAAGAAAGTTTTCAATCGTTGACATATCTATTTTACACTTTCATGATTGGACCATTTCTGGCGTCATTCCTATTTCATAAAGCTTATAATTGGGCGTTAATCTCCATTTTAGTTCCATCAGCCAGAAGTGTCATATTTTAAACGCAGAATCAGTAGCGGCTATGTAGTGTATAATCTCCTGTCTCCTTCCCATTGAGTGGAACTCTTATTAATCTTGGAAGGAAGGAAGACGAGTGACCGTACCAGGCTCAAACGGATCGCTGGTTCTGAGACGAGCGCTCAACCGACTGAGTAACCCCATCTACATCATATTTTAATTCATCCTCGTTTTCGAAACACGTCCAAAACTAGACTGCAGTTTTTCGATTTCTGCATGACGTGAATCGGGATTTTTTTGTCGATCATTAACAGTCGAGTCGATCTCTGAACCTGCTAAATGAAGACCCTTTGCATTTAACTGAGCATGAGTTGCTATGTGGACTGTAAAAAGACATGTCATTGCAATCCAGTGTCAGAATTGCAATTAATTTTATTTGGGTGGAGCATTCAGAAAGCTGGGTGTTCGTGGGAAAGAACATTTTCGCTCATTTAGGCATATTGAATATGCGACTATTGTAGAACATACTGCAGACTAAAGATGTCCGATCAGCGAGATTGATGTTTTTGTTTAAGCTAGGAATTTTTGAAACTTTTAGCAAATGAGAATCGTTCATACATTGTAGCAGAGGAATTTATTCATATAGCAATCTAAAGGAGTGTCGTATGCTGGGAGTATTCCTCATCATATCAATTAACAGTAACTGGCATGCTATTAGCAAGGGTCAGAGGGTCATATTCAGAACTTTCGGTCATTGTTCTGTCGAAGGTAGAAGGTACAACAGCCACCTGGTAATCGATCTAGAAGAGGGCACCGAATAGCGCGAGTATAATAAAGAACAAGAACACCCGACCCTCAAGACTACAATCGATGGTTCAACTACTCTAAAACTATACATATAACGGATTTCATGCACGCCATTAAGAATTTCTGTATATACTTTGCTGTTGACGAAGAAACGCAAACGAGCATGCTACTTGTTCAAACTGTCAGTACCACCACCAGTCGAGATGTTCGACTACCGTTAGTTACATTCGCCAGTCTTGGGAAAAAAGTTTACTATACGGTATGTGGCTGTTCTGTGGATTTATGGCATACGTACAATCGATTTGGCTGAAATTTATAAGCAAGACCGTCTCAACGATAATCGACATAATTTTGCGGTTGGCAATCTTTGCTGACAACAGCTTTCAGTTACCTGCGTGTAAAGTTCCGGAAATCTCAGCATATTCGGGAATGAATGGTACGATTAGTGCCATCCAAGGCTGCAAGGAATTGAAGGAATTGCATCATCAATCATTTTCACCATTTCTCATCAAGACACTATAGACCCCAAAAACGGAAGTGTTTTATTGCATATGACCTCAGTTCGTGAAATTGTGAACGATGGGTATTCCAGTATAGTATCAATGATATTATTTGTTTTATCAGAAAAGCTAAGTATTGCTAATAAAACTGTGCTGTTCAAGCTAATGAACATTTTGTTCCAAATGTACATCAATCAGTAATCGTGCATCTGGCAAGAGGCTGCGCTTATCTTGTGGTTCCTCGAGTATTGCCTGCATGACATGATCATCTCACACAGTCTCAATAGTGCTCAAGCTGGCCTGTGAGCTTAAATCATTTATTACCTCTCTGTTTGAAACAACTCCAGGCACCTCACTTGAATTTTTCAAAGTCCATTCAACAGCCAAGTCAATTCAGATTGCTTAAACCTTCCCTCCGGAATACGGTAGGTTTTAATTTCTGGAAGAAAATCTCGCTACATGGAAGAAGTACTGCTGTTGCGGCTAAAGTAGCAGATTCTATGAAAATATATTTCATTAAGGGTAATTTTTGGCAAGATAACCTCCTCTGATGCTGTCTAACGAAACGATGCAATCCAGTAGTTCAACACAGCGAAATAAACTCAGGAGGATGTTCAGAATCTGTCTCGAGCATTTATACGTTCATTCCCAGAGTCTGGTTATGAACTGAATGATTGATCTTCTAAATACTCTGGTGCGATAGTTGCATGAGACGCATGTTGTCCAGGTACAGTACATGGCATTAGGGGCCGGCACTGCGCAAGATTATTAAGTAAACATGAACAAAATTAGCAGTGATTAACCGTCTTTCGCATGAATTCTTTCGCAACGGAAACCGAGGGTTAATCAAGATTGCGCTTGTATCAACTGGCTAATAACTTAAAGAGACTCATGCGACAAGAGCATCTGAGGCATCCCCAATAGCATTTCACTGGTATTTGTAGGCAGAGGTTCTTTACCTTAGACAAATTTCCCTCAGGCATCGCCGTTGACGAGATTGATCAGCTTTCTATTGCCATCGTTTCGTTTGCCGACCGTTCAGAGGTTCAAGACAAGCCTTGTTCATTCTCCTAAGTAACAATGATAGCTGTTTGTATGATTTGCTGTAGCTTGCGTTTCCGTAGTTCATTCATTGATTTGCTGTTCTCGATCTAAGTGATAATCTGGACTTATAAAAAGACTGTCATTAGTGTAAAGGTCAGTATCTTCCTGTAAGTGCAGAGAAATTGAGCTTTCAACGAATGCCGTTTCTGTAAGATACTGGGAGGAACTCAGTCGAGAGTATTGGGCCTTGTGTGCCTATCGCCAACAAACTGTCAGCCGTGCAATTCATATGCTTCTTGAATTTCATCTAATGCAGGCATGCAGGCAGGGCAGCTTCACAAGACATTTTCGTTGGAGGCTAATCAGTTAAACCATCATACCAAGTTGCACATGGTGCTAGTTTCGTCAAATTTACATTTAAAATGCATCAAGCAACTTAAGCCGAAAATTACGGTAAGTTTCTGACGTGCATGTGAAATTTCGCTGCCGCTCATCAAGCGTAGAAAAATTCGAAAGTTCATGTATTTATTCATCGCCGTTTCAAGCATATTCCAAGACAAGACTCAGTTCGATATTTTTTGGGTTTTAGCTCTTCATTCATCGTCACTCAGATTTGCATTTGGTACAAAAGCCAACGAAAATAAATCATTTGGACTGACGGATATTAAATATTCACCTCTAACGTTCTGTCAGCACTACTTAATATTTGCTGAGAGCTCTGGCAAATATTCGAAAATCGATAAGTTTTTAGGCCCCAAGGTACTTTACCTACAATGAAGACTGGTTTAGCGGGACGGCAGTTATTCATCTCAGCATTTTCGATTAAGCGCTAATCGGATGTCGACCGGCCGGTGCCTCGTTGTGATTGTGTACGAGCTGTGAGTTGGCTTCCAGCCTGCAGCGTGACGACAGATTTTTGACGTCAGGATTACAATTGGATAAGCCTGAACTCACGATACAGTCAGAGCTGCATGAAAAGGGTAAGGTCTAATTATCATACGTGAAGATGACATGGCAATCGTTCGCATAGCTTGACACTTACATATCATACGGACGAGCTCTAATTTTCAGCAACGTATTTTGTGTTATTGATGCATAACCCAAGAGTTATCGTTTGCAGGGAAATTACGGCACATGAATCTATCATCGCTTCAGACATGAAAACGATAACCTCGGTTCTGCAATCTGGATCTTAAGCAAAATATTTATTTGATGCACAAACATATCATTCTTTCACTTCATTAATACATGATTTTCATCTGAATATTTAAGCTGATGTCATGCTGAGGCACTATGCCTCTCTCTGGACGATATCATTTGATGTATGTACATGAGTTTCTTTCCCTGACAGAAGGATTTTGGGAACCTTATGATCTAATCTCTATAGAAAGCAATATTAAGCACATGCGACAAAAATGGCTCTTCTGGAACAGATCCTTGGACACACGCGTCTCGACATGCTCCAGAGCGCAGATGTCAAAGGCAGCCTTTTTATTCAGCCGCTCCTTCTCCGGACTGAGAACTCAAAGCGGCTATGGTTTGGGCAGGTTTTGCTAATGCCTTCAGAAAAAAGAACGAAAAAGCTACTACTCACCCAACCAATAGGCAGAAGACAAGAGGGTTGGGCAGCAATGACTTGGTCAAATTTTTCGACACACACACCTTCTCAGACTCAGGTTATCTCTTGCAAATCTGAAACGCTGATACGGGATCGAAAACGTTGGAAATACTGTTTGACAAATCTGCTTTTGCGACTCAAAAGGATAAGCGGTCATCGAAACTGACTGATAGGCTGATTGACAGCTGAAAAACCTGGTTGTGCCAAAACCGTGTTGTGCTGGTAGCGAGCTTCTCGTGGGGAAACCGAAGCCCCGCAAGGTCCGTCCGTAGTCCAGCATGCAACCTGGATGAACAAGGTAGAGACGGATCTGCTCTCAGAAAGAAAGAGAGGGATACCTCCTTCTACGACGTAATAGCCTGTGTCATAGAGGAAAAGTGTTGAAAGGCTGCGGATACAGCGAACTTCACAAACCAGAGTCGCCATGCTCATGGAAGCGGCTGACGGTGGTAATTTCAAAACACACACACACACACACACACACACACACA
>UZAM01006712.1:19393-30635 GCA_900618415.1 Soboliphyme baturini
ACATGCGGCAAATGTCTCGAAGTACTATGTTGTAAGGTCGGATTATCTTCTGCTGAAGCTCAAACGTTGTCACAGGATCGGGAAAGTTGGAGACAACGTCTGACGAGTCTGTAAGGATAAGTGACCCTCGAAACTGGTTGACTGATTGATATGAAGTTTAGTCCCAACGTTGCTTAAGAACGAAGGTCCTCGCGAGCTTGGTTAGCATTGCTGTGAAGTCGTCAAGCAATGTTGTTTGTTCAGAACAGATTCCGAAGAATCACACTTCTTTTATCATGCTTTCTGCCATGCTACTGGTTTCGTTTTCACACCACCATGTCTCAGTGGCTAAGTGCTCTCTTCTAACAGGGTCTTTCTGTTCTAGTTTTTAACATTACCTTTTCGAACGCCATATGCGCTTATCAGCGGTTCCTTATCTGCCTGAGTCACGTTTATGTTTCCCTGAAAATTTGATCGCTATTCATTGCTGTCATCCTGGTCGTTTTCCGTAGAGATTCTGAGACAGCCGTTTTGTGACTGTAGGTCTTGAATACGTCGCTTGTCGCGAAACCTAGCGATTACGAAATCACTACGTCCATTGTGTTGACTATAATGTTGTAATTATGGTATCATCGCCACTGGTCTTTTAACATATCGCCAGCTGCAAAAGTTTCAACTTGATTGACACACAGCACTAAATCGCCGTTCATGTTTTACGTGACGACGCACATGCACGCGTTATATGAAATGCGGTGTTGTTTTGACCGTAAACATGCCACATATTGTTGTATTGGAAGGAACCCCATTTGAGGCGAGACCGTTGAGCGGCTGTTCATGAAGTATCATGGATAAGTAAAGTTTGCTAGCGACGCAACTTTATTTCTGCGCATTACTTTTTCGTACAAAGGCGTAATACCATCTCTCCAATTGGGCTCTCCTCTCGTCGCCCAGCGAAATATAAGTTGTGGCATTCATTTGCCGTTGAAGCACGACGAAGGTGGAGGGCAGGCAAGAAATTTAGCATACTGTTCATAATTATCTCTTGCTATTCATTTCGATTTTAGCTAACGATCAAAATGTGCTTGTAGACGCAACTCACGACAATGCCAAGAACAATGTGTCAGCAGTGTCACCCTATCGATCTGAAGAGCAGACCAGCGTCGGCAGTCCGGCCACCGAGGTAGACATGAACAATGATGACACCAACACTTCGTCTCTGTTGAAAACCTCCGCGGTGTTTCCTTGCGCGTATTGTGATAATATCTGCGGCAGTCCCGGAGAGCTGAGAAATCATGAGCAGGTGAGCGATCGCACTGTCAACTCGGCAGGCAAAAGTTTGTTGATTTTTCTTTCAATCTTTCTGCACAAACTGAATTGTAATATCTTACTAAAGTAGCGCCTGATGAAACGATTTGAGCACCATGCTTTTATATCATCGAAGATACGTCCACAACCCCGCGGGCACAGAATGATCGTATTATCGTGGTAAAACTCATGTATAGCATTTGGGGTAGACAAAAGCTTTGAACTCTATACGTTAGCAGGAAAATGCAACATATGGAAATAGAAATTATCGCTGCAGGCATCTATTGAACCACTGAATAATGTTGCAGGTGCTGAACATAAATGAAAAAGTTTTTTTATAATCCTATAGCAGAACAGTAAAATATGTAGCACTGAGCAAATTTTTATAGATAAGTGTGAATTAGACGCTGAAAATGGAGCCTGAAAATGTGAAGGTAGTAATTTGATCCATATCTACGGTTCTTAGTTCATTGCTATGCCAAGTCCTCAGCTTCTAAATGTTTATAAGGTAGCACAGTTCCTGAAACATCTTTCGTGACGAGCACGAGATGACTCTAGCGACCCAAATGATGCGAGATGTATTTGGCACTTCATGAAGCCGTGGCCTGCTTAAATTTCCCATGCAATCAGAAGCAAAGGGGCAGTGCAATACGCCGTGAAATCCGGTATTGGAGGAGTAATGCGTTATTCGACATACTCGGGCGTACGAACGCGAACTTTGATGTCTATGCGGTAGCATTTAAGAACAACCAGCTGCTGAAACATCGTTAGTAATGAGCACGAGGTGGCTCTAGCAAACAAATGATATTATATGCTACTGGCATTGCAGCTGCTCAAATACCATGACGCTATGCATGGCCTGCTTAAATACTCCCTAGGCAACTAGAAGCAAGGAGGCAGTGTGGAGGAGTTATGCTTTATTAAATTCACCTAGGCTCTTGATCAGAAAGCCAATTACCAAGATATGTCAAATTTTCGGCTTCAGCCTCAACACACTTGAATATTTTCCAGACTACCGTGAACGGTTTTAATTGGTCCCATATCTTTACCGAGGGATGTGACAAAGCGCGTGACTGTCAAATGGTACAACATCCTCATTTCCGTCACCACGTTGTGCATTTATACGTTCTCAGTTTCACAAATATGTGGAACTTCATGAACGACTGTAGTCAGCAAATTGTTATCGCATATTGTGCCTTTTACGAAGTCAGCATTCATGCAAGTCCTTAGTTGCTATGCGTAATTCGTTAGGTACCACCGCTATTGCGATCCAAAAATCTTTCGGAGCTTGAGCAGTGAGCACATGAGAAATCAGATTTCTTTCAATCTGCTCAGCTTAACCTTGACAGACGAAGTCTTAATATTGTATTCAGAATGCAGTTTGCTCATAACCCCTCTCCTGAAACTCAGGGTGTCCATCACGCATCTGTATATTGTTTCGGGTTGGCATTTGGAATATCGAGCCAAAATAAACGAGTCGTAAAAATTCTGCCAGATGTTTGTCATGAAACCTCTGCCCACTGATGAACAATTCCACTTAATTATGTTTTGCTGGTTGCGTTAATATACTTTGTAATTCAGTAAAAATACACTTTTTTTGAAGAAACATTTTTGTTGAAACTATTGAATATAATGATCAACGAAATTCTTAAACGATATACTGAAACTTCCTCACAAATTAGCTAAAAGGTAGTCCTTTAGTATGAGTGCAGCAGTGTTACATTTTAAGCCCAAATACCTCACCAAACTCACCAAACCAAAAGAAGGTTTAGAAAACTGAAGTTTAAATTCCTTCCAAAATCTTTGGCAGGATAAATCTAGCACAAATATCCGGCCGTTTCGTTGTTGTTTTGCTTCAGTCAATAGATGAAATCATTGGATCTAACTTCGATGGGCAACACGCGTATGAACTTATGCATTTAACTTCTTCCTGGTAGATGTCCCCTTCTCTCTGCGCGGTCTTCATTTTTCAAGGAATTGCCCATTGTTGTCTTTTTCCCATGTGAAGGTTTGTAAACATTGTTTTCCCATTATGTAATCTTACCTTCCAGGCCCAAACGGTCATAGGAACCGAAAAACTACACGAGACACTGGTTGCTTACGCACAGCGAAAATAATTTAATCAAACAGGTGATTGACCATTACGGATTATTCGAGCCGTGTCTCATAGGCTTGCTTCAATGCAATGAGGACGGTGAAGTTTAGAGCTTTTATGCGTCGTCTGTAACAGGTTGTACGTATGGAGCCAGAGACGCTGGCCGAAACTTCGATACCAATCATTCATCTGATTGATCAACTTTGTGTACTATGTTTAAATAAACCATATTTGATGCTACTTTTCAAATATTCCATCTTCGGCCATAGAAACGTTGTTTTGAGGGAGGACAATGAAATCAGAGATAAAATGAGTATTACTGTGTATACTAGACAATAAAAACTATATAGCGGAGAAGATCACAAATGAACCGAAAAATAAGTAAACTATAACGTACCGAAACGTTGGGTCTTTGGTTGGGATCGTGAAACAAAACGCTATATGCGGGATTATGGAAATATCACTATGAAGTTGTACTGTATTAATTTGTTGCTCACGTCGCTTAGGATGTTATGCCAGACTACATGAACTGCGAAACCTTTTAAATGCATGCTGCAGTGTCATGTATCAAACACGTAGTTCTAGGTATTTTGTACAGAAGCAACTCCGCTATGATCAGATTTCAGAGCATTTGCGCCCCCTCCACGGTTGGTTCTGGGGCCATTTAATCGGGTTACGTATCCGTGATATTGAACACCTGTTGTGGTAAGTGCGTCTCGCTTTAATTTATGCGCTATAGCAGTCATGTTGATCACGAACGATGTTTCAGGAGCGGGTATATCCTATATGTTACTGCAAAAACATCTAAACATGGGTTCGTTTTTCGAAGTCTGTTGGCAGGGGAATAATTGCTCCGAGACCAGATTTTTCGTAAACAATTGCGAGCAAAGGGCGGTGCCATATCATATCGCATGTGGTCTTGATGGAATTATGGCCAGTCGGCACAATATTTTACATAATTATTACGAGAAAGATCCTTAGTTTCTGCCTGTCCTGTAATATCCATTCCGTTCCACTCATTTCCAAGGCCATTTTCTTACTAGTTAAACGCGTGTGCTCATTATGAACGAATAATTAATTGTAGCATATTCTAAGAGACGTTAGTCAAGTGTGAGCCTGGGCGCATCAGTCAGTCGCGCTGTAAGTGTCGAGCCTACGTATCCATATAGTTTCAGGATGTGCCCTGTACGAGCGATTTTTTCCGATTTCGGATTTGAAACTGTTGCGAATTCAACGTACGCGCAGTGTTCTTCGTTTTCGTGAAGTTCTTGTGTAGAGGCGGAATGCAGGACTTAGGTTCCCTTAAGGGGGATCAAATCAGTTCTTTTTTTTAGTATCTATTGAAAAAGGAGTTGGTTTTCGATAAATGTAGAACTCAAATGTCAGTCTTGTTTCCTTCCACCGCAACACATCTAGGCATGCAGTAAGGTAAGATGGTTTTTGACCGCGGCTGCAAATTTGTTCTGCCATTTGTGTTCTATTGATTCATAGTGTTTTGAGCACTTAATTTGTTGCCGTTTGTCCGAATTAAGCACGATTTACAAAGGCAAACATGCTGCGAATTCTATGGGTAGGCACTGGTGATATGTATGATGACTAAAGAGTGTGTCAGAACGGCGATTGCTACTTTTTTTGAAAGCGATTTACTGATACTGCGTATCAGTTTATAGTTATCGTAGCGTAAGCATTTGTTAGTCCGCAATATTTGAAAGTCACTAACAAACTCTTTTTATTGCATTCGCCAACCCTCCAAAAGTTTCGAACTGTGACCAATCAAAAAAGGTTATGATACAGATCGATTGGCAGCCATTTTCAGATTGGCTCTCATTTTTAATCACCACTGACTTTTCGACTTCGACAAAACTTCAGTAAACAAAGACTGATTCGGTCAGCCGTCACGCTGGCCGTTGCATCGCTTCCTGGCGCATCATTCGCTGTAGACAAGTAGGCTTCGGCAACGCCATCGCAATGAGGACAGAACAAGGGGGTGGAGCAGAGCTTTGAGGTGACACCGACGGATCGGCGTGGCAATCGAATCGGTAACGACTGGGCGATGTGCGAGTGTACGTTCGATCAGATAATTAGTCAGATAAACATTTAGAGTTGTTTGTCGTAGTCATATGCCTAACGCTAAGCGATGCCTTTGTTGCAGGAACACGCTGCTTTAATGCCGTACCGCTGCTCTGTTTGCGGAAAGGGGTTCAAGCACAAGAGGTCGCAAAATCGTCATAAGAAGCTGCACTCGGGACTGCGGAAGTACAAGTGTACGATGTGCGAGTCCGGATTTTTTCGGTAAGCCGGTGACACGACGGTTCAGCTGTTGGTGACCTCAAGGGTCGTTCTCTCATTTAGATCAGACCATCTGAAGCTGCACATGAAGACCCACGAAATATCGAAATATCCTTTTTTCTGCGTCTTGTGCCAACGAGGCTTCAACTCCAACTCTGCGCTTGAAAGTCATTTGTTGGTGAGGAATGTTGCTTTCGCGCCTTTTCAATTGATTTCGGTGCACGGTGGTCCAACGCTGGTTAAACGTGACTTCTTTAGGATAACCATTTCACAGCACGCCCTAACTAATATTAGAACGCAGTGTATTTCTCGACTTGCTGTCAGGAAGGAACAGCAAGATTATTTTAGGGCATAACAAAGTTTTTTCATGCAGTTTGTGCATGTCATGCAAAATATACCTTCGATTCCACTGTTTCACTGAATTTTCCTCGGTTGTGCTGGATGTTTTCGTTGGCAGTGTCTTGCCAACTGTAAAGTTTCTCTATGCAGCCGCTGCGTAAAAACACCAATTCTATAAACGTTTTAAAGACATTGAGTGCATTTAGAGCCAGCCTTTAGTACCCTTTACGGAGCTGAGTTATCTTTCACGGCGATGAGTTATCTACGGACCAGTCTCTCGTCCATTTCTTCATGAAAGGTCAGTGTCTTCAACTGTATCCGCTCCCTCATCTATCACTGCAAAGCTGTCTGCATGTATACCTATACCTGTTGCTGGGAGAATGTTCTTGCCTTGATCAGACGGTAGTTCGCGTTCATCATTCATGTTTGCTGCCATTGTCTTGAGTCGTTGCCGGACGTTTTTGAATCTAAAGCTTTCATGTTTGACCATCGACCAGCAACAGGAATCACGTTTTTGGTAGATGTCTATGTGTGAACTTACATCATTCAGTGACAACAACAAATGCCATACTCTGTTTGAGAGCACTGACGATGTGAAAGTTGAAAGTACAGTTTTGTTACAGTGTTTCTGCTCGGCATTTTCTAGGTCTTGAGCATCCAGCTGTCGGGTGCTATTCACTCATCGTCTCTTCATATCGTCCACCAGGCATCGTTCATGTCTTTCTTTCGTTTTGCCCATAAGTCGTCATCTGTTCATAAAGTAGATGGCACGATGAAACGACTTCATAGTGCTTCCTTCGGTCGATCCTTTCATCCGGTAGTGTACTGGATAATTTTCCCGCGTATATTTTGAATTCAGTACCTTCACTTCTACGTCTGACGTGTTTAAGCTGAGAATATTTCGGCTATGCCTTTTTAAATAGACATAATGATTGCAGCCAGAGTTCGTTTACTTCACGGTTAAACGGATCGTAATTGTAACTGCAGTTTTATGATTAACGTTTTATTCGCTTCGTAGAGTTCGTTTTTTTCGAATCTGCTCATAAGCCGGAGAAAAATTCCTTTTCTTAAACTATTACTGGCTTAAGTTATATTTTGATCAGTGTTCCTTCTTGACTACACCTTTTATAACGTTTCTTAAACCTATAACCATCAGCACATTATGCTGCACACAGCTTAACGCCGAAAATAACATTTTTCTCGACTAAACTGAGGTGGTTGAGATACTGTAGAGAGTATGCATGCAACACGCTGGGTTCGCTTGATATTTGTTCTTTTCAAGTGATATTCACCCATAAATTTGAAATCCTCGGCGGACTCTGAGTTCGCCACATATGGATTATTTTCCACCGAATTTTGCTAAGTATTTGGTAGGCTGTTCTAATTTCATCATCTGCTCAGTTTTGGCAGTTCATAGCTCTGCCACTCTGAGACATAAGTATATCAAGATCTAAATTCACTTGACATACGTACACGTACAAATCTTGTATGAATGAAACTGAGGTTCGACTGGATTTTCCAGCCCCTTTTCAGCTGAATCATTAAACTCATCCAATTTTATGCAGAAATGTCAGCAACCCGATATTGCACCAATCACAGTTCTGGTCAACAAGCTTGACCCTGACCACCTGCAGTCTCGCATTCATCATTTTTGACAAGTATCCACTAAATGATTCGTGACTCTACATTCTTTCGATTCACTTTTGACCTTGCAAGTCCGTTGTGTAGGCTAATCCATGTTTTTGACGTTTCTAACCTACATTTCCTCTCCGTGACTTAAGGTGCTCTGTAGTAATGTGATGATGGGCCGGTCAGAAGGTATTTCTAATTTTCTTAATACTTCTTAACTCGTGACAGTTCGTTACTGCCTCCTGTCTGGTTAACCACTCCGACTCGTTATGGTAGTGGATCTGGTCAACTTATCGCAGATTACAGGTCAAGGACGATCTGACTACCATATTTGCATTTGTACGGGGAATCTGTTTTTTTTCTTTACTAATGGTGCTCTTAGTTTACCTTTCGACCTAAAGACAGTTCATAATTCGTTTATATGTAGCTTCAGGCAGGTACTCCCAGATTGAGAAGCTATAATTACGATAGTCTGGGCGCGTTTTGCGAACGCTTCCAGAAAGGAGGACAAAACAGCTGCTATTTGTTCAACTGACCGGCCGAAGGCCCTAGGAAGGCCAGGAATGACAGAATCTATTTTTCTTCTACCACAGCTCGGACAATGGCGCAAGATCGGGAACGTTTAAGACACCTTGTGACGCTGCCCGTGTGATTAGAAAGGATAAGCGGCCATCGAAATTGACTGAGCGATTGATTTAATAAATAGGCCCGGAATGTAGGGCATGCAGGTGGTAAATGTGGGAGACTGTCCTAAACTCTTGTTCAAATATCTTCCTTGCTGGCTTGATCAGTGCCTCTAGAGCAACAGTAGAAATATTTTTGGGCGGCAGGGAGGTGTTCCCCCAATATAGAATAGTGGTACTTTTCGGTTATCACATCCCAAAATGAATATTGATTTCATAAAAATCCTATATTTAATTACATATTATTATACGCGAGGCATAAAATTAGTGATGGCTCAATAAGTAAAATTAAAAGGCTGTATTAATATTACACAGGACACAAAGTTTTGGTGCAGAACTGAAGTTTTGACTGATATTAACCAGTTTTTATCAACTGCTCCCATATGCAATTGTATGATCATGCGAGATTGAGTGATGTTCGAAAATTTTTTTAAATAAACAGTATTAATTGACATTAAGTAGTCAGTTAATAATGCCACCAGAGATATTAATTTAAATACAAGTCTGGCGTGCTATAAGAGTCCCGTAATTCCTTACTGTGTCCTTCAGACTGATCGCCATAGCCTTTCCGCATTTTCTATTTTTCGTATGATTCACATGAAAGGGCTGTAAGGTACCACGCAGTTCAGGGAATTGTAACTTCCAATGGATATGCCATAGAGAACAATGGATCCGTTTGCTATATATTTGCTGATGATAGGAATTAACTAATTTACTTTTGCGATGTTCTGTTTCGTATAAGAATTGCACAGGTCTGTACATTCCATAACGTACCTATTTTTGTGGCCATACTGTCCTAGCGTTACTTTTACGACGTTTAAACGAAGTTGGAACAATTATTTCCCATTAGATTTGAACCCCCGGTCTTTGTGCAATTATTTAACACACAATTTACGTGAATTTTTCTCAAATAATTATTCCAGTGAACAGTCGAACAATGATCTATTTTCAGTTCTTCCTCAGTTTTATAGACGTTGATTCTTTGATTTCCCCGGATATAAATTTCAGGACTTTTACAAACAGTGATCTGGAATATTCGACTTATCGGTTCTGATGCTTGGCGTCTTTACACGCACTACATCGCCACAATATTCGTTTTAAATATTACCTTCATATCGGGACTGTTGTTATAATTATGGCTACTGTGTAAACACCGTTGTCTTGAAAAACTGAACTGTAGTCACAATCGTCATCATAAGAAGCGGAGAGTCTGTCACTCAGACGAGTCATGTACGCCTTCTCAATTATAACAATGAACTGATGTATTTTCTGAAGTTCATTTCAGTACGATCCAGCGAGATAAGTCTTGTCCACGATAATCTTTAACAAGATATCGTTTTAACCGTGATAGATTTTTAAACTTTAGTGCTACATTTCGGTTTGCGTAACGGAAGCCATCATCACGGTTACGCAGGTATTTTTAACAATAGACAGACGAAGGAGCAGTGGACTGGTGATTAGAGATTTTTGAGATGTGGTTTCATTTTGGAGTAAGATGACCGAAAAGAGCCGAGTATGTTTGCGTTGTGACACTTTTAGATTCGTGTCAGGGTTGCAAGATTCGATGTTGGTCAAGGAGCCGCCAAAAGTCGCTGTTGCTTGTTTTTCTGTAGATTTTCCAAGTCTTTAGATGTGCCATGTCGAAATTTTCTGCTGCTAAGCGTGAATTCTAGGTTTATCACAAGAAGGACTCCGTGCCGGTGTCTTCAGAGGGTGATGAGAAAAAAGCGTGGACAGAGGACCAAGACGGAGTAGAAAATCTGATGAGTGGTGGTGGCGGCGATTCGGCAGCGTCAGCTTTCGACAGCCGCTTCCAGTTGTGTAGCATATGCAATGTACGGATGAACTCGTCGGAAGCGCTGTTGGCGCATCTTGACGCAGAGCACAGCCTGATCAACGGGACATTCCCGTTCGCCTCTAGTCCACTGCTGAACTATCCGTATAGCGTCATCTCTGAACAGTGCGACAGCGATGCTCAGGAGTCGTTCAACGGCCACATGGGGGCCAGGAACGAGCTGAAGTCGGACGACGGCTGTTCGCCGTCAGGAGCCACTATGGACGCCATCATGAACGGTGGATCGGCTGCAACGGCCGCTGCGTTTTGCAACGAGTCGATTTCTTGCGGTCTCTGCGACGAGGTGTTTCTGTCCGTAGATCACCTGCAGAAGCACACGTTGCACAAACACTCGCTTAAGGAACTGGAGGCCAGCTCGGATCCGACCTACGACTGCAACTTGTGCAGTCGAACGTTCGACAGTATCCTGGCCTTGCATTGTCACGCAAGTGCCGTCCACAGCACGGCCACGTCCGGCAACGGCGACGCGACCACCGGCGGCGGCAGCTGCAGCACGGCTAGGTCCAGTCCGCAGATGACCGCATCGCAGTCAGATGCGATCGGCTCCGGCTCCGGCTCCGGCTCGATGGCCGTTACCAATAGCACGTCCTCATCGTCAACAGCGGCAATGAACAGCTGCATTTTTCAGTGCAACCAATGCGACGCGGTTTCGACCAGCCTCAAGTCGTTCACCTGCCACATGCGCAAGCACGTGGACACGTCGGTCAAGAGCTACCTGTGCGAGCTATGCGGCCTTAATTTCGGCTGCGAACAATTGCTCAACGCTCATCTATGTTCTCATTACCTGGAGAGGGAGTCGCAGTACGGGTGTGGCCCATGCGGGCGCACGTTCGTCGTGCCGGACGAGTTGCAGAAGCACCTGTTAGACGTGCACGCAATCCACCTGTACCGCTGCGCGCTGTGCAAGGAGTTGTACGAGTCGCGCGTCGACATTCAGGTCCATTTCGCCGTGCACCACAGCAATGAGGACATCCAGTACCGGTGTCGGTCGTGCAACGCGCTGTTCGGCTCCGAGGACCAGTTCATGTCGCACGTGCAGATGGTGCACCTTCGCAAGCCGTCTTCGTC
>UZAM01006716.1:4451-16485 GCA_900618415.1 Soboliphyme baturini
TGTGAATTCTCTTCACGCTGAAGAAGTGTCTTCGCTGAATCTGCTCTACTTAATCATACCTTATTACTATATTGCTCTCGTGTAAGTATATCACTGTATTAGCAAGTTGCTGATAGTTTATTTCTTGGTAATTGACTGGGACCGCCATGACCAGTTCTTGTTACCGATTTTCGTTTGTCTCTTGCAACTCCATAACTTTTTTAGCTGATCGCTTAGTCTGAGTCAAGGTCCTCCAACTGATCGCATTTGTTCCATTTGGTATTAATCCGTCGCAGCTCAGATCCATTGGTAATTCGGCAGTAGTGCGATGTGTCCCGCCGTAGTCAGGCTACAGATGGAACGGCGGGATAGATTTTCATCCATTTTTGGGTGAATTTCATTTCTTCCGATCACCTGGCAAGTCGTTTTGGGCTACTGTCCACGTTTGCCGGTCATCTTGAACGGAACGTCCATATGTTTTTTCTTCATGAATGGGGTTCCAAGCGACGGCTCTGTAAGGTTTAGGCAACTTTGAGTTTCCAACTGAATGCTTTGGCACAGCCACATCTTCGACGATTTCTCCTCCGTATCACGGAGCGTTTCATCGTGTCCTATTTGTGTCTTCCACTGTATCATTCTACCATTAAAGCAGTAACTGCAATATGTACGACGATTGATGTTCTGCGTAAGCTGACAAAGATATCTGCGCTGAAATATTTGGACCTGTCCGATTATGGTACGCTGTGCTATAATGCAATTTTATGGATATATGTTACTATAATCCGAAAGTTATGGGTATATAATTATTTAATATTACTCTGTCTTTTTCAAATTGTACATTGAATGCTACTTGTATGCAAAAGTTGGAACAGAGTTAACTGTTGAAGAAATTTGAAGTAGGCTTCCAAGTATAAAACTGTTGTCTCACATAGTGTTAATGCTGAGGTGAATTTACGCTGGACTGGAACAAAGCTTGATGTGATTTGAGCGGTTTCCGGTTATCGTGGGTATTAGCAAACAACCTTGTACTGATTGTGCTTTCAAAGCACACATAGCAGTTTGTTGTGACAGTAGACTTCAGTGGGTATAGCACTGAAAGCGCTTGATATTAGACTGATGATTCTAGCGTAAATCAAATCAATTAGTGCCGTGTAAATGCCGATCCGAGATGCACTGAGGATCAGTAATCCTGGTTTGGATCATAAGCTTATAAATCATGAGAGATAAAAACGTTTTATGTAACAGTCTGTCGATAGCCTGTCAACGACTTTCCTTCAGTTGTTTTTTCTTTGTTGTTATTTCCTATGCAAATGCACAGATTTGTGAGTACTTGCAACTCGTCTTTTCTGAATACGCTAAGTGAATGCAACCGAGAGAAGGTAATACTGACGCTCTGCAACAGTTATTACACTTTAGTTTTTCAGTTCCGCCGGTAATAATGGCATTTCAACTCCTGATGCCGGATTTACATGTCGTAGGAGCATCGGACCCATTTAGTCACCTAAGGGATCTTCTTTTAAAGCAGGTTATATTCTGCTCGAGTAAATGTGGTGTCGGAAATTGAAATATATGATTACCGGTAGAATTGATAAAATCTGTTGTGTGATAGCTATCCAAAAGCATTGATGTTTCTTCTGTCTGCATTTACGTACCGATGGGAACAGATTTATATTTAAAATATATGGATATCGGATTGAAACGGCTAAGCGTACAGTGTACGTTTCTGACTTTACACTGATACTGTGGTGGTGTAAGATAGATAAAAGTTTTACACTAGTTAGTACCGCAATAATGCGCCGCCCTTTGCTTCTAGTAGCACAGTGGGACCATTTAAGCAGTGTAGTAAGGGCCTGTAAGTGCATAAGAACAGATTTAGTTAGTGCTCGAACGCGTTCTTTTTGAAAATAACCCAGATGTGCTCCTACGTAAAATACATCGCTGGTGCACAAATGTCATGAAGGCCGCAGCATCGTTAAATGGTACCCTTGTGTGATTTGAGGCAAAAGAGAGGGGGTGCGGTTATGTCGAATAAGTTCGGCAGCAGAGATCGGAATATTATAAATTGAATTGAACTTGTCAGCTGCACAGTGGTCATTTTATGAATGGACGGTGGTCAGTAGTACTCGTTGGACGCGATCAGGTTTAGCCGAACGGAGTGCATATCATTCGAAAGCGCATTTATTCCCGTTGCGAACATTTTTCGCAATCACAGGTCGAAAATGAAAGCGGCTGCCTCGTTCAAAAAAAGTTTTGGTTTTCGAACGCCGGTGAGCAGAACGCCGAACGCCGAACGAAACGACGCCCGTCGCCAAGAAACGAGGTTAACAGCGACGGCAGTGCAATTCGTTTTTCCATGGTCGGCAAGTTTTCGAACGGTTTTTAAGCTGGGCGTTCGTCAGTGGTTGCCTTTTCGGCTGGGACTTGATTTGAAGAACGGTTACAGTGCTTTGGGTGCCTCGGTGAGATTTTGGGCAGTGACTCATCCTCCTCGTCGTTTTCTGTAAAAGTGTGACCTTAGGTCTCTCGCTTCGACCTGTACACGGCTTGCACTGCCGTCAGAAGAACAAACGCTGCGAAACAGATGACCAGATCGAAAATCGCCGTGTATGCAGTTTGTTTTGAACCGCATTTTTGTTTCCGTCAAGAACTAGTGAACTTTTCAGAAAAAAGCGAATGACAGTACAGGTAGTTTTTACATGTTTGCTAGTAAACAAATTGGCCATGTTCTCAGTGGATATAGTATTTTCGGTTCCTAGGAAAATTATGGTTTTTTTAACCATACACCATGGTCCATACGTTCAGTACGCATTGATGAAGCGTTATGTGTGCGCCCTCAGAGGTTGTAGGATTTAGTTTGCAATGCAGACGTTTCCTCCCTACAAATTGACTGCAGTGTTACTGTCACATCATGCAGCTAAACAGCGACACTATCGTGTGTAGTTCCCTGAAGATTTCTATCAAGTCAAGTCACTAATTAAGGGGGACCGTATACTCTAAGCTGTCTGATTCCCGAAGGCCGGCGCTTCCGGTAAAACTGCTGATCCAATAAGTTTTACAAGTTTTCTTTCCGCATGTTGGTCAACTTTAAAAAATAGTAAATTATACTTGCTTGGGCATGAAACATTTTTATCAGTGTACTGCAGTATTTCTCCGGAATACAGTACAAGAAGTATTTACGATATATTAGAGGTCCCGGAAGATTTGTACATCGACTCGTTTCTGCTGTTCAAATTTCACAAAAATGGCAGATGAACAAAGACTGTATAAGTGACAGGATAATCGATCTAAGCCAAGGATTTGAGCATGGCCATTGAGGGCACAAGGGGATTTTAGTTTCTGAGGGAAATTAATTAATCGTGATCGAAGAAGTCAGTGATGCCACCTTAATTTAGGTTGGTTCGGATTGGAACTTCATTTGTTCCTGTCCTTTTCTAGTCGTAACTTTACCTGTAGGATATCGTCTGTTCGGGTCTTTCGTTTTTTCTGATGCTGAATCAGGCATGATTCAAAACGCAAGTCGTTCATTTTGTAATAAATAATTTGCTGTGCCGTGTCGTCTGGGAAGTGACCTTTATTTTATTGATTTGGATTCTCTTCTCCTTCGCGAATAATTCTAAAAATAGGTATAATCATTGGTGCCAGTTGCTAATATTCTTTATTCATTTGAACTATTATGCTTGAAGCCTTTGGTTGATCCATGAGCTTAATTACGTTGTTATGAATGGGAAAAAAGATACGCAATTACTACTTACATTAGCATGAACCGTTGTACTTGCATCAGTGAAAGTATTCTGTCATTAAAACTGATATTCATGATTCCAAACATGCATAATCATTGATATTTGTTATTTATGTTGTGTTTGGCTACTTTCTGAAAATTTGCGCAAAATTGCAAACCTTCATTAGAGCGTCGAAAAAAATGTTTTTAAATTCACGTGCGATCATTTCTGTTTGATTGTTAGTATTATCTATCGTTTTTAGCTACTTTCTTTTGGAGCATTTGAATTCCTCTATGACAGTGCCTATTCTATTAGTCATTATTGCAAATTACGCCACTGCTGATGCGAAACTGTAAACATCTTCAATGAAAGTTTCTGCATTTTTTAAAGTGGTATAATCGTTCATATTTACTGTTTTTATTATCTATTGTTGTTATTGCTATTTATTTTATTTTTCAAAATCTGTAACGAGTTATTGTTCTTCCAGCAAGGCTTCCGCGTCTGCTTTGACTCAAGTGGAAATATTTATTTTGGTTGTTATCGTAGCTATTGCTCTTTTGTATTTTCTTTCTGAATGTTTAAATCCTGTTCTATAAGATTGATTAAGACACATGGTTGGTGGAATGGTCAGATACTGATTGCCATTATTGTGATGAACGGTTTGAACCGCTCACGTACTGCATGAGAGCTGTTATTAAAGTTACTTTTCTTATTTCTAAATAAATATAATGGTTTATATTTTCTGTTGTTCCTGTTTATTTTATTTCTAGAAATTTCAGTTAAACTTTATTCTTTCCTTAAACCTTCAGCTCATGCTTCTAGGAACAGATACAATGATTTATGTAAATTGCTCTGCTGTTTTTATTTATCTATTTTTCATGGTTTCAGTTTTCCTGTGAGTTAATTATACCTTAAAGCGTTGTTGCAAAGTATACTATTACTACTTTGATCAGCATTAAGAGTGATACACTCATTAGCGGAAGCTTTCCATCACTGAAGTTTAAGCCAATGTTTATGGGGTATGTGTAGTCATTCATAATTGTTGTTTATGTTGTCTGTTGTTTTCATCGATTTCATTTTTGAAAATTTCTAACCAGTTTAATTTCCCATTAAAGCTTCCATATGTGTTTTTAAACATGCTTATTGTTTAAATTGCTTATATATATGTGTTTATAAATGTTTGTTTTTTAATTGTTTATATTCATTGTAACCATTGTCTCTTGTCTTGTTGCGTATTTTCTCTCTGAATATGTTAATTCAGCTGTAAGATAAATCAATTGAGTTTCATAGTGGGATTACAGAATATACCACTTTTACCATGAACAGCTTAAACCAGTAAGATACTTACCAGAAAACTTTTTCTCGTTGACGTTGCTTTGTTTTTAAAGACACTGTCACGGTTCATATTTATTATCTATTCTTATTATTTTTTATGAAAAACTGTGCTGAGTTGTGTGCCCTCCTTGAAGTTTTGACGTGTTTCTAAGCACATGTACATTCATTTATGCTGGCTGCTTGTACTATCTATTGTTTCTATTTGTTTTCTTTTTTTATGATATGTAATTATACATGTGATTATTGTCTATATTGTGTATTGTTCTTTTTTCCTGCTGCAAATTTAAATTAAATGTTTGTCGATCACTAAAGCTTCAACGCATGCTTTTAAGGGTGTTTAATCACAATTAATTATACTAGTTTTGTTGTTTTTTGCTTTCTTTAAATTTTAATTAAATTTCTTGAGTCATAGTTTCGACCCATGATTCTAACATGTGCAATCATTTAATCTAAATGTTTGCGCTGTCTGTTGTTTTTACCTGTTTTCTTTCTAACGATTTCAATGCATCTGTCAAGCTGGTTATTCTGTAAATCATTGCAAGGTACACCATTATCCTTACAATTTGTTTAAATCACTGCGAATGCTTCAGTGAAAGGTTTCTGTCATTAAAGTACTGTGAAAACGTATGATCCTATTTAGTGTTTATGTTGTCTATTTAAAACTGAGAAGTGTATAAAAACTGTTTTTATATGAACAATGCAAGCAAACAAATTGGCGAGCGGAATGATTGACTTGTAGCTATGATTCGGCTCCTTTCTTAAGAGCTTTCTTCAGAGTGGTCTGGGTTGGTTTCTGCAGTGTATAAATAGACCGCTTTTAATATATTTTTCACCCACCAACAAAATACTCAATTTTTGGGTATACTTTCAATTGTCGTTATATAGTTTCTTCCTGAAGATACAATTCATCTTCTAGTTAAGCAGCTAAAGTGGGCTGTATTTCTAATACGATTAGCTTAAGCCACCACAGTTGACCCAGTCAAGTGCATCTATAAGCTGCGATTTAAAATTAAATTTTTATTTCGGTAAAAACCTAGGACTTAGCAGTTGATATATACTGTCCCTCCCCCCCTTTCCGCCGATGCATCGCAATGTTTCCGCTCTGGTTTATAGTCACATTTGCGTCTTTGATGGAATTACCTCAAGGACTTTGTAAAGATTTTTCAAACCCTGTGGATCAGCTCTTGCAAGTCGAATTTTTTCAAGTGCATAATGGACATTTATGGCTTTACTATCGCACCGTGGGAATGCTGGGTTAATAGGGAGCAATGTCGAGATTCCGCGCTATGAACAATGAGTTCCCGCTAGTTCCCACCAGTGACTTAAAAATTATGATCATGTTTGCAAACTTATTGTCGAATGGGGCCGGATGTTCGTTGCACCTTGCCTCTGGCGTTAATCAAAGGACTACAGGGTCATCAGAAAAGCCTGCCAAAAATGCTGCCTCTTTAACATCAGAGGAACATTGAGCCATGAAAGCCAAGCTATAAATAGACGTCAGAGTGAATGTAATTTTAATTTTTTAGGATATAAGAAATCAGCGATGCGTAAGGCAATATCAGCAAGCAGTAACAGAATAAGGATAAATATATAATAAAAAAATACAAGGATTACTGTGCAGTGAGTGAGACTGTGAAGTGAGTTAGTTGGTTTAGCGCATCACTTCCGTAAATCGAAGTCGCGGCCTCGTAGATTCCGCTTAGTTTCCTCAAGCGGTATTTATTGTACGGTGTCCCGTCCATGATGAATACGTAACTAATCACTGTGAGGCGCGTATGTTAATACGGTTGATAATGACTTGCAATACAAGTTGTGATACGATAAGCAGGCCGTGGTTTAATTTACTTAAATTTTATTGAAAAATCCAAAAAGACTGATATCAGACCATGGTATAACAACGTTTCTAGTGTATGGAGTATTGCTAAGGCTGAATATCTCGATGGAATGAGAGAACGACGGTAGTTATCGAGTGCAGAATAACGGGATTCGTCAGCAACTTTGAAACCGTCTTTTTTAAGTATAGAATCTCACCTCGCCATAAGAAGTTATTCTTATATGAGTGAAACACTGTTAGAAAAAACCTTAGCTGTAAAAATGTAGAAAATCATCTCATAAAGCGTTGAAACAGTGCAGAAGTGGCGTGTGGGACTCGAACTGTCAGCTACTTGGAAACAACCATTGCCCACTTGCAAAATACTTGGCTGCTTCGTTCAAACCACTTGCGTTACCTCAGATTCACTAACTGACCAACTGGTCAATTTTATCGTAATGATCACCTTTTGGAACCGAAGCCGTCATAAAGCTGACGATGCCCATTTTACTAAAAATGTTAGGAAGTGGTCAGTTAGTCCCGGTGACTTCATCGCGGTGTTTATAATATCAAGAATTATATTTTATATTCACTATGTTCGCTGTATTATCACACCTTATTTTTCACCATGTTAGTAGCGATATACAAGAAAGAAATTCCATTATGTGTTCTTCTCGTGTAGCCAAGCATATTACGTTAAAATGACGCTGAATACATATTTGTATTTAGCTAAGATAGCAGCTGGTCGTCCACCGCTCTTCATAGCATAATAAAACCTAATTTGACCTTTGACGAACCTTCGGTCCCAGTCGATTAGGAAGAATACGACGAATAGCGTGTCGTAGCGATATTCTAATCGAATGGATATTGATTTTTTCGATGGATTTTCCTCGGGCATTTTCCCGAGGCGCTCGCCGCAACAATTAGAGTCACTGAAGGAAAAGGTTAACGGACAACCGACTCTCGAACTATTGCGACCGCAATGAGGTATGGCGCGAAGGCGATAATCAATAAATGTTATGGGCACATCGGCGCTTCGCATTGTTTTACAGCCGTCCATCATTCCTTTTGACAGATCTAACGGACGACAAAGACGGGCGCGCGAAGAAACTGTCTGAGGTGATTCCGGAGGAGTTCATCTGGTGATGATTGTGTTCCTTGGCTGCAATTTGACCAGAGAGAGGGCTGTGCGAGTAGTCAGTCCATCAAACGGTCAACCGGTTACCTTGCGAAGAGCTTAATGCCTTAGTAGCCTGGTATAAATTTTGATAGATTACTAACTATTGTACAACCAAAATTATTACAGTTATTATTATTTACAGTTATTATTATTACAGTTATTATTTATTACAGTTATTTTGCTGTTACGCGTTTGCGTTGTAAACCAGAAACACTTAAGACGATGACATAAGGATTGTATAAGCTTGATAAAGGATGTGATGAGGTTGTTGGAGGAAATTTTGGTCAGCGAGGGATCCGAAGCGTCCGATAGTCCGCTTTCGTAGTAGCACGTATAAAAATGTGTTTTAGTCGGCCAGCACCACAACAAAAAAGAAAACAGGCAATAAGACGAGGCCTTCTGAAACAGCACATGGCTTAGTGGCATGGCCTCAACTGATGCATTCGTTTTATAAAACCTGCGCCTCATGATTCAGTCCACGAATATTCTCAGCATTACCGCATTCCGGTACATACTCGTCTATGTGCATTCGTTTCAAAATCACTTTTAGCAGTTGTCTATCCCTCCACATCCATGTAGCATTCTGCAGCTTTGACCGGAGCTCTCTGCCGTAAACTTTTTTTACAGATCCATTAAACCCAGTCTTACCATACCACCGTGCTGACACCTCCATGGCGTGTTGCCACAGTTGTCTGAGACGTCTGCTTCAAACTACCTAGCTTCCGGGTTCGATTTCGCTCGAGGAAAGTCTTTGTCTTATTTGCGAATTTATTTGAGCAATGGATTTACCACACGTTGTTTCAGACCGAGGCTTGTTCAGTCGGTAGAGCGTCCAACTCATAACCGAGAGGTCCCGAACTCAAACCTTCGAACGGTAGGAGCCACTCACCCTTCTTCCTTCCGAGATCGATAAATGACTGCCACTCTTTGAGAAGGAAATTGTAGACTACACTATGCTTGTCACATGACTGTAGACTCTGCCTATAAAACAAGGTATTCTTCTGGTAAAGGAGATATGCATCCCACGAATATGTTGATAAATGGACAAGCGCCTGAAATGGGCTCATCATGAGAGCGTACGGAAAACAGACTCTCCAACGATTACGTATTTGTATTTTCATTTTTTTTATATTTTAGTTTTTAATGAGGCTGTAAGAGGTTGATCAGGTGAAATTCTGTTCAGATTGGTGTAGAGGTGCTTCAATTCAAAAGAGAAAGTTTGCCATTACTAGAAGCAACTCACTGCGTACTTAAGTTCCATGTAACGTCATGTTACGACTGAATGGCAGAAAAAGCCAGACAACAGGTCTATTCCCAGCAGATATGTTTTGTGCTCCATATGCGATAACTCAGTCATGCTCTGATGTTATGTGACACTGAAATATGCAGCTAATTATTTGCTTTTTTGAGGGAACATTTTTGGTGCTCAAAGAGTGCCACAACGCGGCATAATATTCCATCCACTCGTGACACTTTTTGAAATATGAGAAAAACGTTTAAAGAGCAAAAATTTAAATTGTGCAATAATTGGCGGGGTTTGAAACCTAGTTCCATAGCTAAAGGGCAAGCGAACGATGTTGGAATCCGATCGGTGTTCCCCGTTTTGCGTTTGTTCCCTTTTCTTTTTGAGGCCATAAAGTCGGTCGGTGATTTGTACCGATGCAACGTCGTCGTTCAGTGACTCAGCCAAATCCACAGTTGCCATATCGACCCCGGTGATGGACAGAGACGATGTGAGGTATGGCGGAGTCGCGTTTCTCAGCAGCAGCTAATTGACGTGATTGTTTCGGCTTCGATTGATTTTTTTGCTTTTTCGTCGTCAGTGTCGCGTCTCGTTCGACTTGGACGTGGTCGTCATCCCCGACGTCGTTCTCACCTCCGTCATCCGAAGGAAACACCATCTACTGCCTATCTTATGTAATATTGCTACTAACGAATGGTATAGAATGACAGTAAGCATTGGTTGTTGTCTAGTAATGTTTGTAATACCAGCAGTGCATCTGTTATTCGGCGCAGTGAGTAGTAATAGTATTATGTAGTACTGATGATAGTGCCACCATTACGCTATTTCCATTAGCAATCCTGACGTTAGTGTTTAAAATAGTACTATTATTCGAATTACTGTGACATTAGCAAGTTGTGCTTCTAACAACAGGGTTGCGGAAAAGTATTCCAACTGATACTACTACTGAGAATGTTGCGGCAATGCTGTTAGGATTCGTTGTTATCTTTGTACTGCTTTTAATACCAGCAGTAGTTGCGCTCTCGCAACTGTAGTAACGTTGGGGAGGGGGGTTGAATGGTGTCTTCCCGGAGGATTTGGCCGTAACTTACCGCGCTGGCCACCCGGGTTGGTGAGCGTTACCTCTTCCACTTAGCCGAATACATACTTCAAGCTTTCATAGCATGGCTGAACCTGCCAGAGCTTAGAGGTTTTTGAAAACCCCTGGCTACCCCTACCATGTTGGAGGAAGGAAGTAAGAGAGATGTCGTAATCTTTTTTTGCGATATGCATTAAGTCCAGTAAGTCAGGTAGGAATCAGCGTAGCGACTGTTGCTATTAGATATGTTAACTGTAAAATTATAGTTTATTTTTAAGCGCTGCTTTTAGTACTCTTACAAGTTATGTTTATAATAGCGCTACTAGAATTACGGGTACTAGTCAGTCAGTAAGTGCCGTGCAAGTTCTAGTGCTTATATAAATACTGCTAGTACTACTACTTCTGAAGATAGTGATAATTATCTTAGTTCTTGCGTTGGTGATCATACTGAAAAAATAGCGTTAAACACGGTTTAATTATGCACAACGCCAAAGGTACTGAACGCAGTGACTGACTAATGCGGACGTTTCGCCCCAGTCTCACAGACCTTCTTCATTGTAGGTTTGTTGTAAAGTTTTGTGAACGGGGTTCGTCTTCCAAAGGCCCTCTGTCTTCGAAGCTATCGACTGCTACGGACAGCCAATCACATTCACGAAACTTTAACCATCAAACTACCTTGAAAATGGGCACCTGAAATACGGGCCGAGAAATCGATATTGGTCAGGAACAGGGCGGACCACAGTATTTATTGTGTTGTGTATATGTAAACCATGTTTTACGTTGTTTCTTATAGAATTATTGTTCAGTTCATTGTGATATTGAGTTGTTCGAGGTTTAGTATTGGCAGTAGTCCTAGTATATAGTATTGTTTCTTATACTACTTATACTATGTTTTACTCAGCGCAGCTACTACTATTAGTATTTAAAACAGTTTGTAGGATTTCATGAAATCGTAGTGCTATAACTATCATTAATGTTTCGAATTGTAAAGCCGTTTTCAATATTTTTCTTAGTACTATTTCTAGTGGTTCCAAATTTCAGCATATTGTGATATTCAGTACTAATATTAGTTTTAGTAAATGTAGCGTTGCGCTATTGTTAGCAGTGGCATAGGAGTACTTTTGCACATACTCTTGCACAGTTTTTAAAACATTATAGTTGCTCTGTTCAGCGCGGTAATTATTGAATATTAATAATTTTGAAAATATTACTACACAAGGTACAGATCCGAGCACTACAATAAGTCTTTTTCTAATACCAGTGCTGCTTTGGCACTTTAGTAGTGCTGTATTATTCGGTTATTACGATAGTTACTGATACTAGTACTGAACATTCTGATGCGAGTATCATTTGGTAAAGCTGTTCAAAGTATTTTAATTAACGTTACTGCTAAGAATGGTATGGCGAAAGAGTTAGTATCAGTTGTTCATTTGGTAGTGTTTCTACTATTCCTGTTAGTAGATGTTTTGCTCGGCGCACTGAATGCTACTATTATTAGGAATGACAGTACAGAAAATCACAGTAGGGGCGCTAGAACAGGTCTACTTTCAACTGCCCGCTGATTCGGTTACATTGCTTTACTTCTTATCCTAGCACTATTATTCACTTTCAGTTATTAGTTCAGTACAATCTGTCTCGCACCACCGCAGTGTCGGCATAAAGTAACAAAACGTTTTTCTTTCTTTCTACG
>UZAM01006716.1:46870-58837 GCA_900618415.1 Soboliphyme baturini
TTTATACGCTTATGTCTTAGTTAGGATACAGGAAGCAGCGAAACGGTGTACACCGTGTAAATTCAAAGAAATGGCAGCAGAGACAATTTTATGATAAGTATTCATAACCGGACGTAGTCGCACCTAAACGCATCATTTCCTTAGCTTATAGTCGCTTAGGAGGACCATTTAGGCAGACCACCGTTTCGTGGTATTTGAACAACTGCGGTGAATCGAATGTAGGACCGCATATATGACTTAACAACTGACTTGACTCGTTTGACGGTTAGTAGTAGTATTAACCAGGTAGACAAGAGTCGGTTAAGTGAGAGTCATATGCAGTATGTGCCAATGCTTATGTCTACGTTAGTTTCCATTTTAGCCGCTGCTCCATAACATTATTTTGCTTCTTTTGGACGGTATTCGTTGACAGAGCATTGACTCGTGTGTAATGTCCTGTTATTGCATTGATTCGACGTGTCGCATCACTGATCATTACTGACAGGGCAGAATTTGTATATGCCGATCAATCGTTGCTGAGTGCCGAGTGCAGCGTCCAGCATGCAAATCTAACTTACGTTGCTCCGTCGTAACGTAACGATTCTATACCACTACGATGATGTTCTGTTTCACGTAATCGTTCTGGCTATTTATTACGAATACGCATTCAGATAGTTGGTCGTTGAACGTTGCCCCGGCTGTCGTCAGCCATGTGCATTAATTGTTTTGTTTTCATTAGTCGGTTCGCTTTGATCGTTGTCTACACTCCTGCTTGCCTCCTACCCTCCTCTACCTCTCAGGCTATCTGTGTGACGCATGACTGATGGACCTCAAGTGACACATGGCCTTGAGTTATTGGCAGGCGAAGATCGGCGGCGAGTCTACGACTTGTTGTATTGCCCGACGAACGACTGAGGCAACGACGCCAGCGACAAACCGGTCACGCGACCGAGGCGTAGATTAGCATGTTCGTCGGTCTGTTTCAGCACCGGCACTCGGCAGTGGTGAGTTGAGTTTTTTTGTCATCGTTGAGGAAAACGACGTCCAAAAACCGGATCTGGTGTCGACGAACGGTTCGCAACGTGTCCCAGTGGGCTCGATGTCTGGGTTGTGTGGGCGAGTTCCTTGTTACACTTCCCAGACGCCGTCGCCTCGTCAAAATTCTGTTTGATTTCTCGTCAGTGCCACAGATCAGATACGGAGATGTGGTGAGGTTCGATCGGTATCAGTATCGGTCGACGGATGTACGAATCGACGCCTGTTTGCCCATGTCGACGCTCGTTGCAGCGATCAGCTCCTCTTTTTCGAGATGCAGCATTTGTGTTCTATGCAAATTGATCATTAACAGTCAGGTAATTAATTCCGGCATTATATTAGTGTAATTATACGATAAATTTTTATGATGAACATTAATGCGCGTGTTTAGTGGAAACCGCGAAACGAGGCACCGCTACATGCTGCGCAGGACAAACCGTTGAAGAAGAGATGACTGAGGTGTCACCGAGGCCACCGGGGAAAACTGAAAGCGGGTGAAACCTCACAAAGCTATCACCTGCAACATCATTCAACCGGTGTAAAAAACAAATTACTGAGAGATAGTCGATGGACTTCAGCAATGACTTCAGCCTGTTGATATCCGAGGGGCTGCAAGTGGCTATTTGGAAGACTTCAGCTGATATTGGACGATGAGGTAATATATAAAATTATATTGATGATAAACGAACGTGGTTGTCCAGGCTGAGTAACAGTGATCTTCATTAATTACGAATGAAGATCAGTTAGTTGCTGTTTTGATGTCCTGAATGCAAAACCATTGTGGACATTACTAATAATTGATCAGCTCTAGGAATTCTGAGCAATCGTAACCGCGTGTTGCTTCCTGAGGAAGTTCGGTCGAATTTTGAGATCGAAATTCATGAACGTGACTTGAGGTCGTACGCTAGTAAAGTGCGTAGGTAAACTCCTTCTTATTCATATAGGTTACGTTCATTGGGTGTGGCCAAAGTATTTTATTGCTAGCGGTAGAGTCGCACGGAAATAATTCAGGGTCAGAGTACTTTTTATTCAGTTACGTTTTTGATGGCTTTATTGTTTATTGGCATTGTGGCTTCTTCTCCTCTGATAAATAGTTACTCGAAACAGGAGAGCCATGATTAACGTGCGTGGGAACATGAGCAAAGTACTTTGTAATCTTCTTGGCAGTTATTGTTGTACGGCAATTATTTACTCATAATTCATTATTATCCCATGTTCTTAATACCTAGAAGTTAAAAACACTTGTGTGGTGCAACGAGCGTGCATATTGCCCGAGGCAGTAATGTGATGCAGTTTTTATTGATGAACTGCAGGTGCTTAAATACCGAGCTTGTATAAATCTCCCCATCTCGCCCTAACCCACTTTTGCTTCTATGAGCAAGGACGCGGTACGACCGTCTCGATACAACCTGATGCATCGACTTGTGAGTAAGTCATTTTCATGCAGACAGTGCAACACAGGACAAGTGAGGAAGGTTTATCGTCAAAGCACCGAACACATCGAAACATGTTGGAAACAGATAAGTTCTAAGAACGAAAGGCAATACAGTTAAAACTAGAAGACAGCGGATCAACCTCTCCTATGAGCCGCACGGTCCTGTTGGAGTAGCATTCAGCAGAGTCAGAGATCTAGCTGTTTCTGCTCACAGATAAAGCCTCATCAGATTTTCATTGAAGTAGTCGTCCCGAGTGACCACTGAAGAAATACTCATCGTATCGAACGTCACAATATGTGTCACGTTTCCGCGTCGATCTTCATGTAAAATCTACTGATCCGCAACACCTCGACCGTTGAAGACCATTATCACCATCGCCACTACCTTATTGAAGCTTCGGTGGCGATAAGCTTCCTCAGCGATCATGATTTTGAGCCTCGTCATCGTCAGTGAAGCGTAAGTACCTAAAAAGTGCGTATTCGATGTACTGAAGAATCGCTTTGCACGGAATGAATGAGCCTCGTCGGTCAGACAGCGTTTCGTTACCGACCTTTTTGAAAGACGTACGGGAATCTTCCGTTTATGATTCCCCCTTCGTAGTTGCTTTCTCTTAATAAACCTTATGACATCGTTTAGTCAAATGCGTGGGTGCATAAGCAGGTGAAAAGTTTTCTGCGGATTAATGATCATAATTATGCCATTTTTCAGCAAACAGTAAATTCAGAAGTATAGTCTAGACCTAAATTATTGCATTTCTTCCTTTCCATTCAAAAACGGCTGGATAAGCGGAAATCAATCAGTCATCTAACATAATTCAAAAAAAATCTGTCGACTAGCTTTCATATCGTGAGCGGCCTGTAAGCAAAGCCTGTTAACATGCCCTACCAGCTGCACAGTCCCGCAACTCATGACAATGTGCTAGGGGTTGATTGTGGATGAAGGCTTTGAATGGGAACAGCAGCTTTGTTCAGATTGAGGAGGTTGTCCGTTGGTTCAAAAGTACTGAAATACTTTGCAAAATTCTATCGCTCTTGCTGTATGCTGTATCGGTATACTTGTGCAGTCTGCAGGGAACATATCCAGTTCCCAACCGGAACCGGCCGACTGTGTAACTGCGGTGCTGACGTTTTTTTATGTTTTCTACTCATGCATCATATGCACAACAGTTACCCTGAGCATCGCTGTTCTTATCGACCCAGCTAACTCGCTATTCTAATTTTGCTAACACTGTCTTTAGAAGAGACCAAGTACAAGACCAGTGTACGTTCGTTGCAGATGCTGCACTGAGGCATACCCAGGGTCAGTTGATCCGATCGCTGGCTGACCGATGTGCGATCAATGCCAGCAGACAAGAACCGTTATTTTGCCGCAGACTTTGATTATTCTGACGGTATCGATATTGAGTTTTATCACTGCTTGCTTTGTTGTTTTGTATGTGTTCATTGTTGTGTGTAGGGTTCGATCAACTTATTATGTGCCTTACGGTTCCCTTGTGAATTTAATCAATTGCCTGACCTGCTATAGATAGTTTTGGTGCTACTTAATAACTTACTCATTTCAACGGTTTGCAAACCTGCAATATAAACTCTCGGGATGTGCATTCTGGACATTTTTACAGGCAACGGTGAAATCCGGCTTTTCGTTGCTGGTACGTTATGTAGATATAATGATCACACATTGGAGACGATAAGGTCCTTAACATAGATTCTGATGCAGTTAAACTCATTAACATATTCTCGTTATCTTACTCCCTGCCGTGACTTACTGACGCGTAACCTGAATTTGCTAAAGATATTTTTGAGGCAGGTCTATGCAGAATTGCTGGTCTTTCTCAAATCTTAATTTGGGTTATACTGATCACACCGAATAGTCAGATGTCATGTGAGCCAAGGCGTAGTGTATCTGCAAAAGAAGGACTTGTATTGGGCAGCGAGGCCGTACACCTCGTCCATTCCAGCGTTCTCAGCTGGCTGCACTACTGTATCTTCCATGGGGTACATTTCTTGCTGAAGGGAATTTACGATTAAGACAAAATTGTTTCTTCAGCGGATTCGAACCGGGCACCCCCGGAGTTCAGAGCCGACCTCGTTTGCCACTCTGTTCCCACGTCTCGTACCAAAGTAGGATGGCTGGCGATTTCTCACGACATTCGCATTTCGGTAAACACCGTCGCTATGTCTGTCATTCACTAAATGATAAACTGTCACGATGCATGTGACAAATATTATCCTCCTAAGCTAGATTACTCGAAGAGCCGACTATACTGAGGAAGCGCTGTGATCCCAGGTTCAGCGCACATTTTTTCAGAATCACTGTGACGTTAAATGGCCCTACTTGAGATTGCTCGTTCTGACATCGTTTTTCAGCTACAGGTGCTCAAATGCCATCGAATCGTCGCCTGCCAAAATTCCCACCACCCCTTTCCCCCAGGCGTTTATGAACAACGGGGCGGCGCTATTAAGCAAAGTAAATTTTATTTCATAAATTGTGACTGCATGGTTAAAAGTTTTACTTATTTTGCATGAAGTAAAATAGAATGCTATAATGTAGCTGCCGCATAATATCAGGATTACATTTTGTCTATATATCTGCATGACGATAGTGGCAGTCGTGGTTGATGGTCGTCGAATTCTTCCTTAGCCCAGCTCATTCATGCGCTGTTGTATTCTCTGCAGATGATCAAATGTCACGGAGTCGTGGAGTACCTAAATGGCCCTCCGTCCCCAAGGGCGATCAGATGTAAGAAACGGTGCGCTTATGCTTATGCCCAGTCGATAAAGTGTCCGAAATGGGAATGTTTTCAGTTTGTCATTATTGTTTTTTACGGTCGGTATGATTCGATCATCCGTATGTCTGTTTTGCTGATTAGTCTTAAATGTAACTAAATACTCTTGCATGCATGTCTTAAATGTAACTAAATACTAAATACTCATGCATAAGTTTTATTCTATCTGTGATATATGCAATGATTTCTTCTGTGATTAACTGAAAAGCTAAATTCCATTCAGGCATTAATTTTCGTTCACTAGTTCATTCATTGCCTTACTGAAATTAACTCTCGCAACAAAAGGATCGATTGATTACGATGGTCACGATTCTTCGTTTTCTATGTACTTCGGTTTGTAATATTTTTCTCCAAAATGGAATCGCTTTTAACGCACACGGAAACCTGTTATTTCCTTTAAATCGTTGCTCTTGATCCATTAGTCCTGCCTTCTTCCTCTGTAATTTTTGACTTCCTTTTGTTTTCTTCTTTCACACTCGTTTTCGTATTTCTACACAATGTTTTTGCTTTTTCTTCAAGTTATATATATCCAGATGTAGTTCTTGTTAGAAATGTTGGCTTTCTTGTTCTTCAAACCATGCAACAGTCTGTATCTGTTTAGCCAACCTGATCATATAACCTCTGAATCTGGATCGGCTGTCTGCTGATGCGGGAAACTTGCACAAGTAAAAGATGAAACAAACATCTAAAGACCTTAGAGAGCATTACTGGTGTATTAACGTTTACTCTGACAGTAAAGGCTGGTTGAGGAGGTATATGTCTGCTAAACATATAGCTGGAATATATTCCACTCACAGCCGCCTCTTACACGTCCTCCACTTCGAAAATTGTTGCGAGGTTTTCTGGTCTGAGTGAATTCGCCGTTGTGCACTTAGCAGTGACTGCTTTATTGGTGACTCCCGTCTGAATGCCTCCATGTCCCCTCCCCACCCCGAAGAAAGAATCTGTATGCTGAAGTTCAGGCTCAGTGGGCGGGCGCTGTCTCTGGTGAAGGTATATGCGTCCGATGTTGGGGTGGCCTTGAAAAAAGTAGTTGATGCGCTATTCGTCCGCTTGATCGCAACTTCAGTGTAACTGACAACCAAGCACGGATAGGCGTGATCGTTAAGAATGGCGATCCCCAGTATGAACCAGAATGTTGTTAAACGATTCGAACGGCCCTGTATTTTTTTTTTATCTTGCTAATGGTCTAATTATTTCCGCAGCTGGTTCATGCGACTTTGACTTGCTACTGTTCGTGAATGTCACATTCACAAGAAATGGGCGATATTCGGCGTCTCGCCATTTCAGAGGTCGAATGCTGATGTTTATCCTGTCCGTTGTTTACCTTCCCATGCATTCTGCAGCATTGTGTATTGTCATCGCTTTTCGGCATAGATTTGTGGACATAAAAATGGAGCTATGCTTTTCGCAAACGCTGACTCAGTCATCACTAGTTCACCTCTGGATCTATGGTGTTATCGTAGTTTGGATCTCCCCCCTTTCCCGCCTGAAATTTGAATTCTGGGAAACAGTTCGATGTGGTTCGATGTGCTGCTCTGTATTGCATCCTTTCATCGGCCTGGACTCCATCGTTATACATGCCGTTGTTCGATGGTAACCCACGCTATCTGATTTCCCTGAGGAGTAGCAGTTTTCCAAATTCGAAAATCTGTACCACTATATCTAGCAGTCATCACTTCTGTGAGTCGTTGATCACTTACCTTCTGTATGCCGTTAACTAATGTTTGGAATTTAGTGTCTGAATTAGATTAAAGGATATTATGAACAACTGATCAATCGACCATGACGCCTCGTCGCTTTGATATTTAAATTATTTGCGACGGAGCTTCAAGCAAGTCCAAAGAAAAGGAAAAGACTTCCATAAACATGGAGCTGCACCCGATTCGATGCTGGATGTTTTCACATGAAATGCCAAAGGATGGCATATTTTTGGCAACATAAATCTTTTAAGGACCTCCGTTCAATTCAGAGAACGACAGCCGACGACGACTGACATTTTATGCTTCCCGGGTATTTGGTGTTGGTTCTCTAAAACTGTTGTTGTAAGTACATTATATGCTCAGCAAAAATCGATAATTTATAGAGTCGAGGTTTAAATTTGTATCTTCAATAATTGCAGTGAAGTGAATGTTTAATCGATTTGTTGACACTGGCATTGGACCGGCCACGTTTTCATTTTTCGAACCTGTTCTGGTTAACAGGAATGCGCTGTTCAAGTCAACTGATTTCACATTTTTGGGTCTTTGTACAAATTTTCGGTTGCTCCTCTGGTTTCATCCGTCTTTAGATTTATCCTATTTACGTATCTGCTGTCATAAATTAAAAATGATGTGCATCCAGTCTGATCTCTTGTTGAACGATTTTTTGGCCACTGTTTGTTCGGCAGTCTTTTGGGATGTCAACCATCGTGAACTGATGCTCTTGTATCCCGAACCTTCGTCCTGCCGAGTGGAGTGAGAGAGGTGGTGCAAGATGTGACGTTACCGTCTCCGACAAGTATCATTAATTAATGCCTGGCATAGCCACCATCTCAATCTACCTGAGATGAACTTTACACCACTTTTGGTTCCTTAATTCTCTGATCTGTTATCATCTATTTTTTCTTATTCTCTTCACTTACTCTTCATCTGCAGAAGTAATCTGTGCTTGGAAGAGAATGGAGTCATTCCTTACTTGATCCTGGTGTCTAACCTCATTTTGCGTGGAAACCAGCGCTGCTCTATGCAGTTCAACCGTCATTCATGGTTTTTCCTTGGAACAACTGTCTCCATTGCCGTACAAAACACTTTTCCGGCTGACAGAGTTGCAGACGGATTTCTTTTCGAAAAAAATATACTCCTTTGTGAGTGCATATATTCGACAGTTGTGTTGCCTAAAGTTTTCGAAGCTAAGCAGATGTTCCTATTTAACTGTGGTTAGATGCTGCCATCGATAAACATGATCGTACCGACATACTTAAATCATATTATCATGGATCATTGGCATATACTGATGTGAATTAATAATTGAATTAATTACTTAAATCACTTTTCAAATTGCAATTTTCTGTGGATGTTCATGTTAATTCTAATGATGGCATTGAACATATTTCCACCGAACGAAGGATAATCCCTAACACGTCAAAGTATATTGTTTATCTTTATTTTTTACCCTGTTGAAGACTGGTGCTTGATTAGTCGAATTGATGAAGGCGTATAATTTATGCTTTGAGCGTTCATTGACTCTTAAAATTTTGTTTGCATTCACCATAGAGAAATTTTCACACGCACATACATTTACTTACTTCATATCAGTCTTCTAAACATCTGCCTGATATCCTCAACGGCTGAAGCCAAAATGACATCATAGGAGCTAAATGGTGGTTTTTTTGTTCAAGCCATCCACCTACCAATTCGTAATATATGATGGAGTCCTCCGTTCCTAGCTAACTTGCTATCTGCGAAGGTTAAACATGTTGTTCATGAAACGATCGGCCGAACGAGACGCTGCTGCCCGATGGTTGAGAGACATTTTCCTCCAATTTGGCCAAGGCATTTGCGCATTTTACGCTACAGCTGAACAGAAATTCTGAAGATCAGTTTAAATTCGATGTTCCAAAATTCAGCATTTTATATGGTTGGTTTATGTTTGCTTTATTAGTTTTACATGATATGTGTTTACGACAGGAGTCATCGAAGCAGAAACCTGAACTATTCGAGTTAACGTTTTGATTCATCGCCTGTGGATCATCGTCGGAATCTCATAAAGAATCTCTTATCCTGCTTTAAGTATATTTCTATTCTATCTCGGTGCCCAAGAGTGATTAATCTATTATGGGAATTAAATGATCGGTATTATTTTTTTGATCGTTTCGTGATCAGTATCTTATATAAGTAAGTAATGACTACTGATTATAACTTTCAAGATTTATTATAAGCACGAGCAGAAACTTCATCATCCATAAAGTCTTTACCGTAATGGTTGCGATAATATTCTTCATAATCATGATAACTATGGTAATGATCTCGATGATAATCATGACCATGATTAGTACTTGAATCATGAGAAGCATGATTGTCGTGACTGTGATGGTGATCACGATAAGCATAATTGTGACGATAAGCACGATCACATCGATAAGGACTGTAACTATGATAAGTATAGTGAAGTCGCTTTGGATTATGATGGTTATATGCATATTTAGGAAGATGATAATGATGAAAAGAATTACTGTGATAAGGATGACTGGGATATTTATGATTATGACGATGATGATGGTAAGGTTAATAATCCGAAGAGTGATGATGATGAGAAGGCGAGCTATGTTTATGATACTAGTGATGGTAATAAATGATACAGCACTGAGGATTGTGCTGCTTGTAACGGTGTATGTAGCAAGCGAGATAGCCTATAGGTACACGTCATTTTCGATCGTTATAGTCTGCAAAGCACCTTCTAATATTGTCTATTACTCCTGCTTCTACGTCCAAGGTATTCTTAAGATGCTCTGGTACCATATCTGCTACTTCCATGTCTAGGATCTTACTGGTTTCTACCAGTTGTCATGCATTTTGTCTTTTTTAATCGAACCGAGAGCCAAATCAGAACGTCTCTGTTTCAGAGCTAACTAGAATGATACGTAGCTTCGAAACCAGTGATACAGTAGTACTCACAAGTGTAGGAGAATTTTATAGGCGTTGGCCACTTTTGTCCCCGTTGCTTCACTCCTTCGTATTGGCTGAATTATCTGGTCAAGAAACATTACAAACAGAATAGGAGATTTTACTCCTCGTTTCGTTACTCTACATTTTATTATGAACCCAATTTTTGAGAAGGGGCAATGCATTTTTTCAATTAAGCGAATTTCTTGCATGATACGTGTGTTGATTTATTTTTCATATGGCATTTTTTCCAAATAAGTCAAGCGCATCCGTAGCTGAATGGTCAAACACCGTGTTAGTAAATATATTCTGTCCGAGGATTGAGATCAGATCAGATCAAGTCAGATCCGATGATTGACGTAACAGCGATGTTTTTATTCGAATCTCACGTAAAGCTTTGTGCTGCGAAACATAGAAAGGACATTCATAGCTAGCTTACGTCTCTCTCTTGAACAACGTCTGTGAGACACGGGCAGAAACGGCGGTACTAGTGTATCATCCGGTTGACCTTATGGTTTGCTTTGTGTATAAAGAAATCATTTTTATGCTGTTTTAGGTAAAGAGTTTTGTTCTCCATTTTAATCATTCAGCCGATATTATGCTTAAGCCGGTTTAATTCGGTTACTCAACTTGCTGTACTCTTTTGTCTCTCCACGCGATGAAGATGTGACTTAGATTCTGGGGAGCTTTATTTAATTTATTGCCATATAAAACAAAAGCTTGGGCATGCAAATTGATATTGATTAATGCCGTATGGTCGTCCATGTTTTCCACCATACCCAGGTAGTAGACATTTTGAGGCATTTTTTTGTTTATCCGCAGAGGAACGAAAAAAGATTTTTGATACCTCTTCTTTACACTTACATTATTGGAGCAATTTCTAGTACTCTTGTTTTTATGAAATGAATGGTGGGGACGATGATTTCGATTTCTATGCCATCAGCCAAAAATGCTTTTTAACACGCAAAAGAAGCATCTGACATAGAAGCTTATCTGCAGAGGAGGCATGCCTCTTGTGATAGGCCAATAAGTAATCGTTTACAAGGTGAGGTTGCTCATCTGAACATTCGAGTCGGTCGAACAAGTTGTTTTTTCTACGTTAGTCCAAAATGCGAGGCGTACTTCCGGTGATTGCAACCCGGCGACGTTTTTCAACTCGTCGGTCGAAGGCTGTCGTTTTGGTCGAGTAGCACAATGGTCAGAATCGAACAGTCGGACAATCAGTCTTTAGTGACAGCGGCCACGTCGTAAAACGCAGCTCGGTCAGTTCGCGGCTTCGCGTTTCGCAATTACGGTCGGATAGAACGAGCCTGTCAAATGGCCACCGATTCGTTTTAAAGAGACTCCGGAGTTTTATCGCCTCCATCTGCTAGGCAGTCGTAATTGCCTCGGTCCTCAGTGCGATTGCTTCGGCGACCGATCGACCGACTACCCACTACTGACGTTCGTCTGCTGGTGGCTACAAATCATCGATAGTCATCGACGCCTGCGAGAATGTCCACATCCGTGTTCTGCGACTAACGCCGACGGCGACGGCTGTCGAATTCTAACAGTCTTTATGGTTTTGAAAGTCAAAATCAGAATTGCATGCTTTTCTTCGATTCGATGGTTGCATACACAATCAGAAAACCGATGCCAAAGTCTTTATTTGTCTTCCAATATTTCGGTCAAGTTTTATTCACTATCTTAAGGGCTAAGATTTTCGCTTGGTATCGTAGGACAGTACACCGATCAAATGCCAATGCGCGATCGCCGTCGATAGACAAACGTCGTTGGTTGCAAGAAAATGTTTCCTGTGTGGAAGATTCATTATTCAAAAATGAGGTTGTCATGTTGCGCGTTTACAACGAGCCAAGTATGGTCGAAACGTAGGCAGTTTCCAAAGTAAAATTTCTGTGCTCACGAGGAATTCCATAGGAAAGAGGAGCTCATTGAAAATTACCTCTTTCATGCCATTGTATTTTGAGGCGCACTTGTTTTGAAGGTTCCGACTCATCTTGATGGCGATCTTTGTCTTGTTCACAAATTCTTTGACTACAGAATTTGAGAGACATCGCTTCAGACGAAGGTTGCACAGTCGGTAGAGCAT
>UZAM01006717.1:26136-37547 GCA_900618415.1 Soboliphyme baturini
CGTTTGTCCGCTATCGATGGCCTGCAGCTTTCTCCTGGCGTATTGTGCCATAGTAGGAAGATATTTTTGCCCTATTGCGAAGGGCGCAATGCACTCATTTGGCAGGTTTAGTCTTATCAATATAGTGTGCTTTGCGGCCTTGACAGTTCCTGCAGTTTGCTGCTCAGTTCTACATATCGACTGTCTTTTTATGTTCTCAAGATGAAATACAGCTTAAGGTAGTGTAGTGCCTTTTACATCTACTTTGAACCAGGCCTAATTAAGATAAAATTTGAGGAATGGAAACAGTTAATCGATAACAAATGGAAATATTTCCACTGAGAGAAGGGGATCGGCGCAAATCGTTGTTTAGACGAAATAAATAATATAAAAAAAGTCTCAGAAGTTACACTGATGACATTCTCCATCTGTGTAAAGAGTAAGAAGATAGGCTCTGCACAGGCCACATCAGCATGGTATATCCAGAAGAAGCCATATTCACTATGGAAGTGGGACCAGAAACTTCGATGCCTGTTCTGGACGCAAACATAACGAGAAAGAGAAACTGGTATGGTACTAAAGTGTTTCGTAAGCCAAAATATACCAATAAATTGTTGCCTTTCGATTCGAGCCACTCAAACTGGTTGAAGAACATTTCTTTAGGGCATCGCTCACACTCTACCCAGCAGATGCTTCGAACTAAACTCAGACTACGTTGGTATCTGAAATGAATTGGCTTGCATCCAAAGCGGTCTCAAAAACACTGGCGCTGCTCTAGACTTCTAATAGACGAAGCAACTAGCAAAAGACAAGTAGAAACGAAATTAGCAGGGAGGGACAACAGAGCCGTGATGCCACGATACAGTTACTTACGTGAAACATTAAAGCGAAAAGCTGCTGAGCATCGCCCGAATGCATTAGGCTAGTATTGAGGTCGAAAGAAGCATTACGGAACCACTTTATGCATAGCAGAGCCGTTAGACCAAAATCCTAATATAAATGCTGAATCTACGCCCTGCCTTTTGAATGCGGTCTCAGTTACATAAAAGGAACCAGCAATACCATGGAAGAAATGGAGAAAAACACAGGTAACCTGACAAGATGGTGCAACGTTGATATACCTCAGAATGGACAAGCGCAGTAGCGTAAAGGCCGAAGAAAAGTGGAAGATCCCCACGTAATGAGAAAGAATTCGAAAACCAATTTGCAGCTGTGAAACAACAGCACAAGAAAAGAACGACACTGCATACTGTAGGACCAAGTAAAGGAATATATAGTGAGAGGAATGTTTTAACCCACAGATAAAAGAAACCTTGATTATTCTATCAAAATAGGATGTTATTTTAAGCTTAATTTCGAACTGTAAGTTATGCTGCAATGGCTGAAGCTTTACTGTAGATTGTGTACCAAACTGTTCCACGCGGTGTATACCATAACATTCTGATAAAATCTCTCTGAAGACATATCAAGCAGGTCAGAAACCCTTAGATTATATATTTATGTATGTCGTTTGAGTAGTCTTGTTAAGAACTTTTCGAATTTGAGATATGTGTAATTATTCTTATGAAAAACCTTTCCCAGGTAGGACATTCCTTTCATTCATTTTTATCATTTTCAATATGCTGTGGCACGACATTCGTTTGTTGATAATAACATTCTGTTGATAATTACGTGAAAGGACCTATTGCGTTTCAGATCCTTGTAACAAACTGTAAATATATAATTGTAACTGGATATTCTCTTAATATGACATGAAAGAATGTGATTGATTTATATTGTCTCGGTCAGGAGTGAGTTCGGTGCGTTTATCCTAATTATGACTGTAAGAGAAGCAAAGATAATTGTCGATTTACTGATATGGTTTGAAAAGTGCGTAACTGTGATCCGCATACCGGCGGTACGTTTGGGTACCGGCTTGATATTGAATCAGCTGCTCATCGTAACGGTAGCGGTAGTATCATAGGAAGTCATGAAGATTTTAACATTGGTGACATTGACACAATGACTTCACCGTAACATTGGCAGTAATAATTACCTTCAAATTCAAGGCAAATTTTAGACAGCACTGCTTTCAGCATCCTGATCAGCTGTGGAGCAGGCAGAATTTTGAAACAAACGTTAATTTCTTAAAATTTTTTCAGTATTTTAAAGTTTCTAGTTTTATGGACGTGAACTTTACGAACAGAAATAAGTAAGCTTCAGATATACAGCTTTGCCGTTTTATAAGCAGCTTCAAAAGCGGGTGATTTTAGTTTGTTAAAAACGTTTTATCATTTGTAACTCGCTATGAAATCAAATCCAGCAGAAGTTTCAATTTACATACGATTTGTGCACACTTTTCAATGCGCTATCCATGATTATTGATTTTGTCATGCTGAGCATCGTCTGTCTGGAGTTTCGAAAGCGCAACGCTTAATAGGTTTACAGTTTTCAGATATTTTATGTTTATCATTTTGTGTCAAATACTTTCATTTACGCACTTGGTATTTTGTTCCAGTTACACTTGTTTCGTCCGATTTAAGCAAAACCTTTTCTTTATCTTTGTACAACCTTGGCTAGCTTGATGCCCATCGACGGCACGTTCAGCGATTTCGAGCCCAGCGTTCCCCAGACACGGCAACCGAATATTTCATTTACAGTCTCACGGACATAATTAATTTTAGCTCTTCATGATTTGATGCAGATTATGAATGACAGTGACACACACACATGTATATACCTAATTTTAGACAGATTTATGGTTGACAGCAACCTTTATTTTATGCAGTTAGGCTCTTGCAATTCGTATGCTTTATTCGTTTTTTCAGACATTACGTACCGCTGTCTGCGCCGTTCTCTCCTGGCTCAAGTTGTTTGAACAACTCACAGAATTCGCAAGGCAGCACAGCAGTTACTCCGCAGTCATCACCTCAAGTCCAGATTTCCACTTCAACTCCTGGTCAACAGACGATGTGCTTTCAGCAGTCTTCCGGTCAGTTAACAACAGGTACAGTACTGCTACTCTGATATGCTGCAACATGTCAGGAAATATATAATGTAGTTATGGTAAATTAAGTCCTGAAGGTTCTTTTTATGCCATTGTAAAATGAAGCCATTAACTGGTCAGATGAGCGTGTACTGGGAAAGCGTTTACAGTGTGAATTGTTTGAATGGAATTCCTGTTGAAAATGTCGCTGGCGAAAGCATGAAGATATGATAACCTCATAGTGGGATGGATTGAGACAGATAAAGAATAAGCTTCCATGTTCCTTGACAATCGCCAGTACTTATTCGATCGAAACGTCGAACTGATGTTAAGCAAGATGAAATGGTTCACGTTTTCCTTTCCGTGGACATTGGAATGAGTCGATGTAACTACTTTAATTCATCCATTGCATAGTGTTAATTTAAGAAGTGGTACGCATATGTTGTATTTCAGTATATTGTGCTGGAGTATCTTTATTTGTTATGTTTCACCAGCGCCATCCAGCAGCTGCTATTTTGTATATTCTCGGCAGTCAAAATTATAATAATCTTAAAGTAGCTGCTCAGTTTCCGGCTGCTGTTTTGCCGCACCATGTTTTGAAGTTAATGTAGATCTTGATTTTGACTTGTTTTGACTAGTTTTGACCTTTAGCGTCTCATTGAAGGAGAAGTACAGATGGAAACTTTGTAAGCATTGGACTCTCAGACTTACACCCTTTCATTTTCATGACGGAGCCATTTTTGGATCCCTTCGTTTCATGAAGTCAGTTGTGGAGCGCTGATCTCGTTTTCCGTACCATCAGCCACGGGCACCTTATTTTAAGGACAGACGACAGCTACTTGGCTAACATAGTGTGTAGTCTCCTAATACCCTTCCCACAGAGTGGTGCTGATTTATCAACCTCAGAAGATAGAAAGGTGAATGACCCAACCGGGTGTTGAACCCGGGATCTGCCGTTTAAGTTCTACGCTCCATCGACTGTCATGCAGAGTTGCGTCTCACTTAACTAATTTTTGTCTCGAACCGTGGATCAAGAAAAAGCCACTCTTATTTATGACAAACTGAGTTAGTAAGATCATGAGGAGTATTCATTATGCCTCTTCAATTCTTCAGCGACTTATCGAAATCTGATGGAAATCTGTTGGATATTGGAAGATAGGGTTGGCTGTTTTTAAGTATTTTCTTGTAATTACTTTTTGGTTGCAGTTAGATTCCTTACTAATAGATAGTCCAACTTGCTGCTGCACAGCACATTTTTTGAGTATCATTCAATGCCCATAACGGTCTCTTGCAAAAGACACAGTTTGTTTTTCTTTTAAACTGTCGTTTTGTTTTCAGTTTGAATTTGTACCACGACTTAATCCTTTGTGCTACTTTAGGCAGCTCGCATGTTCTGGTGGATTCTCAGGGAAACGTCATTCAGAATTCATCGGTTCTAGTTTATCAAGTTAAGTCACCAGCACATCCGCCCATGAGTCAGATGCGAGAAGGTGAGTGTCTTTGAACTTAGGAAACTGCCCTGCCCTTAAGCATTTGAACTACACTTCTTAAAATACAGTAGGCCTTTACTGTCCAGTTCTTTACTGATCCAGTTTGAGATCGTTTATCCTTTTGCTGAGCCTAGTGATCACTACGTAAAACATTATTTAGCCCTGCAGTTATTCTTTGGCAACAGATGGCAGTGGCTTCCCGAAGCAGAATTATCTTTCATCATTCATGATAGAATTTGACCTGGCCTGAGCGTATGTACACTACTGACACATCAATGGTGTCTTGTGTTAGCTAGTGAACATGCAAATCATCATGCTAGGGAATCCTGAGAAATTGAAATACGGCGAAATTAATGACTGTATTTAATGAGTTATTGTATTTAACTATTAGCAATTTTTTAACTATTTTAAAGCATATACTAAGTGCATGTACGATGAGTGTGATGATCTTAGCAGTTTTTCTACTGTGTTTTTAGGAGATTACTTGAATTCTCTAAATGGATGGCAAGTTCTTCATCAGTGAAGTTTTCATGGGATGTACTTCCCGTATAAGTTGTATTGAACAAAATCTCAGTGCTTAAGATAGAGCCAGATCCATCTGTCTTCAGGGTTATGTAACTGCTTGTGCAAAGATAATGCAAAAATGTTGTTGCATATCGTTTAATGATCTTAAGGTGCAAATGGGATCAGCGAAATGTTGATATTCCGTCAGAGCGGTTAATTATCCACTTTTGATTCAAACATGCGAATGTATGAACAATGGCAACGGAGAGGATCTGTGATCAACCAGGAAGAAGACGATAGAGGAGTTGACAGGAAGACGACTGAATTACATCTAAATCTGTCAACTGAAACTACAATACGTATCAGCAATTCATTATTTTATGTTGCTACTGTTCGATACCTTAAAATCGTTTCTACAGTATACAACAACAGTTTTGCTTGTTTTTCCAGTTGTCGCAAAATGGTCCCAATTCAATCCAGAACGTTCGAATTTTATTTAATAAAATGTATGTATGCGGAGTAAGGCTTTTAAACACATCGATGCTAATTTTATGAGTCATAAAATTGTGTTTAGATAGGAATAAATGTAATGAAATTGAGTTAATTTAATATTTGAGCTACTGCTTGTTTTTATGATACCTGTATTTATATTTAGTAAAGAGTTGGAATTTTTCGTCAATTTCGAATTAAATATCTGTTGCTGTGTGAGTGGATAGAAATTTAACTTTGATTCTGATTGAAATCTCTCATTATGACCCTTCATTTAACATCTAATGTCATTGTAACAGTAAATTTATTTGTTTTAAGTGAATTATTTTTTAGTGACACCATTGACACCCGTAAGCCAGGCGAATCCACCTGCTCCAATTTTGACCGACAGCACTTTCCACGGAGTCGATCCTGGACGATGCGTTGTGCAGTCGTTTGACAAACCGCAGCCTGTTTTTGTTTCACCGCCGCCGCAGAGAATTCGGCGTGTTTTGCACTCACAGTCGTATCTAAAGTATAGTGTTAACTTTAGGTGAGTTTTGACTTTAATCGATTTTTCATTGTTAGATACATTGATGCTCTGTTTGTCAACAGCCCTACGTTAGCAGAATGGCCTGAACCTGGTTGCTCGTTTCCTCGACCCGTTGCTAACTCGCAGAACTTGAAATTGGCTTCTACATTTTTCGACAAAGAAGCGGTAAACAATGACGTAGTTCAGGCGTTGTGGAACCTAAGACAGCATATGCTTAACGATGCTTTGAAAATCTCTTCGTTGTTAAATTCTGTGTAATTGTTTGAAATGTTGTTAGTGCTTTAATTCGTTTGTCCGTTGAGTGTTTATTTATCGTGCTGTTGTTATTGAATCTTTTTTAAATAAATATTTTAGTCAGTGTTAGGTATGCGATAGATCATACATCCCTCAAATTTTCTTGCAGTGTCACAGTTAAGTTGACAAACAATGCAACTAGTTGAATAGTAGTAGAGGCTCAAAGTCTTTCACCAACAGTTTTTAGTGGTTAATGGTCTAAGTTCAACTTGCACTGAACTCCTCAATTAGTCAGTCGATTGAGTTGGTTATTAGAAGCCATCGAACGACATTTCCATTCAGAAGAATATATGGAGATTTTGATTAAACACAAAACAATACATACAAACGCATAGCTGGATTAAGCTTACATCCAATTCAGTGTCATATGCATACATGTTCACATAGGTTTATTAATCGGTTACTGAAATCTGCAGATTTTGGGCATGTAGAGTACACGAAGTACTAGTAATGCAATGACAATAAGGCTTGGATTGTAAGAGTTGTGTTCCCGTATACGCATTATTGTTTTTATTGGAGTGTTGTCAGTTTCGTTGCTAATAATCATTTCCTGGATTTGAAATTCTTGCAAATATTGAATACTGACAGTATAAAAATTTTATTGGCAGCCGATGCTGAAGCCTAGACGTCATATCACATGATGTTATCTTTCCAAAATGATATGTACATACTACGTAGCTAGTGGTGTTAAGCATTGATTATTACCTAGTAGTTCAGCGATTGTTGAAACAAATTGTTTGTCCTCTGTTGTTTGTTGAGACTACATCTTATGTTGTTCCGCATCTATTTTGCTGCATTTTGGCAGTTGTTAAACAACTTCCAGATTCCTCATCGCATTGGTGTGGAAGTTTAGGAAATCAATCCAAATATAAATCAGCAAAAAATCACATATTGCAATGTAGTTAAACCATTTGATCTGACTGTCAAAAGTGGTCATATTGAATATGATTGTAAAATCAATACTTTTTTTAATATAGCACTTCAAAGGTCAGTTTCCTATCACAAGTAACTTTTCGAAATCCATCCAACCTCCTTTCCATACAGAAGCGAGTGATAATCAAATGGGTCGTCTAACAAGCCGGAAGTATGCAAAACTCTAGAGAGGAAGCTTTTTTCTACTCTCCCGGCAGTTCTCCAAAAGTAGTTCACCTGGATTTCGGAAGAACAACGAGGGCGTCATTCCTTATTAATTGGTAAAGAAGGCATTACCAAAGATGTTTCATCTGCTTAGAAGATGAATGATCCCAGCGCTATGGCGAGACAATATTTGATGAATAATATCTGACAATGTTTCAAACGATTGCAGACTTTGCACCGTCAAATGATTTACCTGTTGGTCAATCACCGCCTAGAAATCCATCGTTGTTAGTATGTGCATATATGCTATTGGGAATTTTAAGCGGGGTGCTTAACACTTAGCTTGTCGTTACTAGTTCAAACTAAGACAAACGTATTAAAAAGGCGAGTTCGTTTCGATAAAAATTTCTTTGCGCAGCTTTAACAATTTTTTTCAATTTCATTCTAAACTGGCGTCGAACTTAGGTTCAAATTGAACTGTTAACTAGAACATATGATTCCATATTGGACTGGAGCAAAATGCTTCACTTTAGAAACTGAAATTTCATTATGCAACTTCTATGAATTGGTCGAAATACTACTTACAGCTGAGAAACATGTATGTCATGCAATTCCGCATTTACTGATGCTGTTAAAAGACGATGCAACGTCTTAATTTCAGTGAGTTGAGCAAGTATAAGTAGCTTAGTTTGCATGGTTATGACTGACGCAAATTTCAAACCCAAAGTAACTCTCTCCCAGCCGTTTGATCATAGAATTTGACGAAGTTACTACTGTAATTTAGGAAAATCATCCTGCATGTACATATAAATGAACATGTATGTGTAGCATCTCTCGACAATGCAACACATAAAAAGTAAATTAAATGTCCTAAAAACAATTTTCTAAGAAATGAAACACTGGATCTAGATTACATTTCTACGAAATTTATGGAATATACACTTTAATTCTATTTGGTTTTATAGATACCTTCAAATGGTCCCTTTTCTGACGTGCCATGATGGCATTATGATGCTATTACAATTATAATTCCATTAGTGTCTTCTGAAACTGTTCTTCAGTGCTCCCTAGAAACGTTCGCAGACGAGTGCGACGTTACCGGCATGCGTGTGAGCGCATCTAAAATGAAAATCCTAGTGCTTTCTCTTTCTCCTGCCCGTTGCTCTCTTCAGATTAACGGACAAGCAGTGGAGCAAGTGGAGTAGTTCATATAACTTGGAACTGTATTTTCTAATGACAGAAGGTTGGAAGAAGTGATCGACCGGTGAATTAGAGTAGCCGGTGGAGTTCTGTATGAAGTAGCCTTATCCATCGTGAATAAAGCAGAGCTCAGTCTGAAATTTAGCTTTCGATGTTCAAATCGAGCTTTGTCCCCCTGCATACAATCATAGGATTCAGTCGTGGATCCGGGTACAATCTGCTGAAGTGGACATTCTAACGCGTCTCGACGTGGTCCGGAATACTGACATCTGGAAGAGTTTTGGTGAACAGCTTTTGCTTCTCCAGATTGAAAAGTTACAGCTGCGATGATTTGGCCATGTGTTGAGAATGCCTCCACTAAGGAAGACTAAACAACTCTTTCTTTCGAAACTGACCAGCAGAAAGCCCAGGGGACTGCCAAAATTAACCTGGTGTAATTATATGGAAGGTGTCTGTTCCAGACTTTAATTGTCTTCTGCCGATGCACAGACTCTGGTACAGGATCAGAAATTTTGGAAGCTTTCTTTGACGCCTCTGCCTCCGCAACCCGAGAGGAGAAGTGGCGATGGAAGAAGTAGATGAAGATTATACCTTCAGAAAACATTTATTCTCAAAATTTTAACCTGTAATTTACAGTTTTATTGCCAAAACAGTGTTATCCTTTTTATGGGTTGAAAGTACATTGTCATCTCCTTCTGTACGTCATAACCAAGCAGCACTGGAAGCACGGTTAGCACAAGGTCTTTCAACTTTGAGGTATGAGGGAGATAGCCGCACTGGAAAGAGGTATCGTCGCGGTTGTTCAAGTTCAGTTCCTCCTTTATGCTCTATTGTTCAAACTGATACACAGTGGAAAATAGCTCTTTTTATGGGGGTTAGAAGGTAGCTGATCAATTCGGTATATCACTAAAATCTATTCTCGTATGTCAATACGCGTTGGCATTATCTCAGCCTGTCCCGAAAGCCCGAGCAAAAGATAAACATCTGTTTGTGGTACAAGCCTGCTTCATTAATTGATAAACTGTTTATTTCATCTGCTCTTCGTCATGATAACATATAATCTTTCTCTTAAGGCCGTTGCTTCGAATGGGTATATAACGCATGATCTCTCAGTCTTGAGTTTCTGCCGACTAAACAGCTGGTAGTTATTTAATTTTACTTTGACCAAAACTAGAAACTTAACAGGCCTCTTCGGTTCATTACCCACGGTACTTAAATTGGTCTCAATCTGTAGAACAAATAAGTGACTGCTTTCAAATTCAGAAGGATGAATGTACTTGACGATGGGTTTCTTGTAGTTTGCTGCTAATATTGTTGCATAAGCAGGATGCTTTTATTCACTGTTTAATTCTAATTCACGTTTTAAATGAGTATTTTCCGCTACACTCTGATCAGCTAAAAATTTCAATTTTTTAGCACTCTAATTCTTGACCATTTTTCTTAGTTTTTTCAGCAGGTTTGATGTTTTGTAAAATAGTTTCTTAGTAGGCAAAGCAGAATGCCGTACCAAATATCCGTTGAAATCAACCGCTCCTTTTGTGTTTACTGAATATGTTGCTTTATGGTACTAAATGTCAAATTTCAGGATCTAGAAAACGCTGTCATTCAGTTTCCCGTCTTGATTCCTAGAGTTGTTATGGAAAATGACCATGAAAAGAATGGGCCTGCTAAGAAAAAGGTTATTTTTTTTAATAATTCTATGTCATTCCATTAGCAAATCTTTTGGGTAGTGAAGTGAAGTAAATAATGTTTATAAGTTAGTGGCAAAGAGATTTCACGATTGTGTCATTTATTTGAGAGTTGTTAGATAACGGATTGTCAACAAACTGAAGTGACTAACCCCTCGGCTCGAGTGTATTGGAATTGGAGACTATGTATTCCACAACTCTGAATCTGTAGAATATTTGGTGTGCCTTGCAGTTTGCGTCATGGAGTCTCTACGTTTCGTGAAAGACCAGAGCCACTATTGAAACCCGAAGCTGCGGCTCCCGCGACCTTGAAATCCAGGTACCGGGTTCAAATCCTCGGAAAGGACAAATTTTGTCTAGCCGCGAATTCTCTTGAGTGAGGAACTAACCGCACATTGCTTCGAAGCAACCAGCCGAGAAACGAGCAAGACGTTCCTAACGTTCGAGTAAATGGAAACAGCGGTATTCTACTCTGGTCATGCCCGAACGGATGATGTGTACGATTGTGTTGCCCTTCGGCTCCATTCGCCTTGACCCATCTGACTGCAGAGTATCGAAGATAGTAGTCAGCACAAGGTGTAACGCCAGTTATAATTATTATTTGAAGCTACGAGCCGTTAAAAGATCGACAAGTACAAATGACCGGTGTCATTATTAAGCACTTGTTAACCACCTCTAGTGAAAATGAATAAAACAGTGTCCTAAACTAGATATCATGGTGACTCCTAATTCATTCAGTCATTGAGGGTAGTTAAAGTTTTCAAAGATGTAAATATTTCCTATATGTGATGACTCGTATTTTTGAATCTTCCGTAGTATTCTTAACGTTGTGAATTTTAGTTATTGCGCTTTTAAGGTAAGACTTAGCAGCTGTTCTTCTGAAGATCTGCCACCTAAAGTTCGTTCCGCATGCCGCGAAAAGATTCGTTCTTTGCCGTTAGTGGAGAAACCCACGTATTATTTCGAAAATGGTATACTGTTTTCGGAAGCGGTCTTCAAGCTTTTAAATAATGCAATTAATATAAGAGTTGAGGAACACGCCGGCTGGAAGGGTATGCTGATCTGATCTGTTCTGAGGGAGAGGATATACTGATCTGAAATACCTTGGAAGTTTATTGATTAACGATTGTGATTTTGATGCTGAAGTGAACCGGCATATCAAACTGCTATTAGCGAATTATATTAAGCTGTAC
>UZAM01006719.1:1537-13986 GCA_900618415.1 Soboliphyme baturini
GTGTCGGAGTCAAATTTCCAAAGAACAGAAATTTTCAAGTATTTTGGCAGGCCACCCGCAGACTTTGAGTTGGAAAGAAGGGTAGATTAAGGGTCCTTAAGGACAAGTCCGAACGCCGTCATACCAACGATGACCATACATAGGCGATAAAATGAGTACACTCCAAGAAACTACTTAAAATTGAGCAACCACAGGAACGCTCGCTTGAAGGAGAGCGGTAAGTGGATTTTAGTCTATCAGCAGATGAACTCACGGAAGCTGCAAACTATTTAAAAATGGCAAGCCTGATGTAACTAACAAGTGTCTGTCGAAGTGCAACGGCTAGAGGGAAAGCGCCTGCGGATTAGTGCTAGCACACCAATTCAAGAAAGGGAGACCATAAGCAATGGTCCAATCATGGGGGCATCACCTTATTGAGTCGATATGGTAAAGTCTACGCAAACGTGCTAGAAGAATGGTCCCAAGTAATAACTGAATAAGACACTAGAAGAGCAGTGTGGCTTCAGATAAAGCCGAGACTACTTTGATAATGTCTTCGTCTTATACCAAATTGTTGAAAAATCACATGAGTTCGCTCATCCCGATTATATGTACTCTGTGAATATAGTGAACACCTATGACCAGATCCCTCACAACAGTATCCGGGCGTGCCTGCAAATATGTGGGATCGATGGTTAGGGTGTTATGGTCCATCTCCACCTTGCAGAGAACAGGTGCTGCGTCAAAGTAAATGACGTTAAATTCAGACCTTATAGCGCGCTAGCACTGGTCTCCGCCAAGGCTGCAATGTGTCCCCTCTCCTATTTGTATTGTACCCTGACAGAACAGTCTAACGCAGCCAGGGCGATGAGAGTATCAGCGCAGGAGATGTCGAGACGAGAAGGTTGCTGTCTGCACACGACCTTGTTTTACTGGCATCTGATACTGACCTTCAAAGCTATCTGGAAACGCTCGCAGCCGAGTACGACTAGCCGGCATGCGTATGAAGGAATCTAAAATTTAAAGCCCAGTGCTTCCTCATTTTCCTGTCAGTTGCTCTTTTCATATAAACAAAGGAGCAGTGGAGCAGTTGCAGAAGTTGACGCTCCTCTGGGTCGTGTTTAATGGCAGTGGAAAATATGAGGAAGAAATCGACTGACGAATTGGAGTGGCCAGCACAGTTCGGCGATAACTATCCGGAGACAATGTGACTAAGGCAGAGCTGAATCTGACGACTACGCTCTCTGTCTATGTCGATCTTTATCCTGATGCTCACCGACGATCGTGAATCGTAGGCAACGATTGAAAAATTTCGATCATAAATATAAGCGGCAAAAACGGGCTTTCCGAAGCGAATCACTAGGTTTACGCGTCTCGACTTGGACCGGAGTTCAGATATCGGAGACAGTCTTGTTTAACAGCCGCTGTTTCTCCAGCCTGAGAAGTGATAGCTTCGATGGTTTGGGCACATCTTGCGACTGCATTCAAAAGGGAAGGCAAAGCAGCTACTACTTTCTCAAACGATGGCAAAAATCCCCGTGGACGGTGAAGAATATCCTGGAGCAAGTGTAGCGAAAGACTATGCTGCAGACTGTGGTTATCTTTTGCCGAATCTCAAACGCTGACATAGGATCCGGAACGTCTGATGCAGTTTGACGCGTATGCCTCCTCGACCTGAATGTTTAAGCGGCCATCGAAACTGCTAATAACAGTATTCTATGCAACTACCAGCTTACCTTCAAGTAAGTGTTGCCTTGGTATATGAAAGCTGTGAAGGAACGTAACCAGACAGAGTAACGAGTAAAAAACAGATTAGTTTCTTTTAATTCACTGATGAATTACAGCTGCCCAAAACATTTACCTACTAAATAGGGAAGTTTAGTCCTGACTCGCAATGAGTGTCAAGTTGATTAGTAGGGAGAGAATGAGTAACGCTGACTGGAGTAGAGATCGCTCTCGCGATCGAAATTACCTTTTCAACATCCGTGTAAGGTAAGGACTAAACCCGCATGCTCTTAATACATTCTAATATTCGCCAGTTACTGTGTTTATGTAGTACTGTATCAGTTTTTAGCTTCTGCACTGAAGCTTTACTCTAATTTAACTGTCTACATTCTGATGCATTGTCTAGAATCAATGTCAATATCGAGCACAACAGTTTTATATGCTTGTTCGCTCATTCTGCTATAACCTGTTTGTCATGTAATTTGCACTTGAATTCATTTATTTATGCTGCAAAGCAAGATTCTTTGCTGATCTTGATTAGGCAAGACTTGTCTTGAACTTTCAAACTATACCCGAAGTTCCACGGCTTCTTCTTGATCCTTGTTTCGTTTGTTTAAATAATCCTTTTCCAATCTATCAGAGAACGATACACGACAAGACATAAAACAGTGCAAAACAAATACTTTTTGAATTTTTTCGGGTTGTACTTGACGTTATAAGCCGTAGTCATGAGCAGCTCGTGATCTTCGACAAACTTTTCTGGAACTTCTTTTTGAAAATACTAAAAGTAACTTTAAACTACACTTTACGCAAATCAGTTTTGTATCATTTCAACGTGTAATGAAATAGGAAAAAGAAAATGTAAAATAAAGTTGATAATAAACAAACGAAGAATAGGACAAGACAGACAACAACCTTTACTTCTTACGCTAACTAAAAAGCACGCTATAGATACCACAGCTTTTCTGCGAATTATCAGCGTACAATTAATACTGCTTCTTTTATAGATCAGGCAATAGACCGAAAGATCAACTCCAGTATGCAAATTTTAGAAAAAGGAATGCGCTGATTCTAGATAATTACTATTCAGTGCAAGAACTAATATTACCATGCTTTCGGAACATCAAGTGATTTATTGCAATTTTCACAGTATTGTGCTAGGATGTACACTGATTTTGCTAGGATTTTGCTATTTGCTAGGATGTACACTGATTCCAAGTTCACGGGTATGGTCTTATTCCCGTGACGGACTATTCATATACTGCTATTGACCAATTAATGAATATGCTTTGAAGCATGAGCAACGAAGTTGGAATTCTTACTGATTATTTAGAATGCATCGTTGTGAACATCAATCTGAACTAGATGGCCACTGGTCGACGAGGTCTACGACGTTCATATAACATAAAAGTATTAGCCAGAACTCGAACCAGCTTATGTGAAGGAAATCATGCCCTGTTACTTCAAAAACTAGCGCATTTCTTTAGGCCTTCCACTGATGAAAAATACGGTAATCCTATTGATAAAATTAAGCAGTCTAAATGTTCTTTATCTTGTTTGCTTAATTAAAACAACTGCATCATTAGAATTACCTGTATTTGGACGTGTTATAAAATGTTTAAATTCCGTAACGAAAATGACACCATTTACTTCATTTATAATCGGAAAACAACATTTAAAACCATGAAATTCAGATTTACGAATTGAGCAAAACCATAGTAATAAGCGACCTGATGACTTCCGCTTCGTTATCCATGTCTTAGAAAATAATCATGAATTGGCTGATAGCAGTGCATCAGTGACACTCTCAAAGACATAAACTGAAATTCTTTATCAAGAAATAACTGCACATCCTAACGATTAACACAACACTATAATGAATGTAGCATTCGAATGAATGTTTATGGAGCATACGGGAACTGTTCAGCTGTAATGAACCTGTTCATTAGATCTATACTATAATTAGAATGATTTTAATTGCCTGCGCTTCCGTTTTACCGCGAGAAACATCGCTGTGGTACAACACTGCAGTGAATTTTTACTTAAATAAATTGCTAATTCAGTGGCTACAGACACAAGTAAACAGGGAGATGGTAGTCTTGATTATAATTGCCGAAGTTTCAACCAAACTACATAGATCAGCCTGAGGGTAAGCGACTCACGAATGCCAAGTGAGTATCAGCTAAATGGGTTGAACGATGTGGTGGGGGAAAAGCGGCGCATAAGAAAATCGTTTGGCACTGCCCGTTAGATGTGAGGGTTCGAATCTAACTGTGATGTATATATGTACAAGTTTGCTATTAACTGCAAATTTCCATGCATAATGAATTTATCTCAGACTTTCAGTGTAACCAGCCGAAAACTGCGAATAACAGGAACGTCATCGCGTTTTGGCGTGGTCGTGCTAAGGCTGCAGTACTTATGATCATTCTTTTCGAAACGTAAGTTTCACGGATGCATCTTTATCCATTTAAAAGTTAAGTCAATACAAGATGCAACCACAATTATAATACGAAATGAATGCCCATCGTCTTTAAATGAAATGGCGTCACGTAAACACAGAGCTCGAAAGCTTACTGACAGTCTGAAACAAAGAAACTAAATTTTCAAACGCGCGATCGAGGTGGAAAATGATAGTTATTGTCAGAAATAGCTGGAATACGATTATCATTAAGCGCTATCACAGAGAACAGCAAGGGAGCTGAACTTAACAAGCTACACTGCAACATGACTGCGCCACTACCAAATGCAACCGTCAAAACGTTGAAAACAAACACTTATACCAATGTTCAAAAATATACCTATCTAACGTTCTTACCCTCAACATCCCCTCCATGTCCAATTTCAGCAGATCAACACGACATAGCTGAAGAATTGCAATCGCAACTCGAAATATGATGTCCATACCCTAGAAATAGCGACATTTATGGTTAGAACACGATAACAACGCAACAGCAGCATGTAGAATATGATTCTGAAGAAATGCCGCAAACCACAGTGACGTAAGATTGATGGTTGGCTGGAAAGTAACGACAATTGGTGAAAAGAAGCTCAAAAATTCATTTCACACTGTTTTGTTATTTCCGAATCAAAGATAAAGCTGATAGTTAAAACAAAACATTTTCAGAGGTGACCGATTGAGACGAGTATGAACATGCCGGCTCCTTACAACTTAAGCCGATCTTAGCAACACTAAATGAAGCAATTGGCCGAGGCTGTTTTGAACCTAAAACCTTTCACAGCATTAGATATTCTCGCACGTAGCAGGCACATTAATTAAATTAAATGGTGGTTATTTCCCGTTAACCAATTTTATTCAAACAGATTTCTCAAACTTTCCGCACTTCGCAAGGAGTCAGGACTGAAGATTGCAAAAATTTCGAAGCCACTAACACTGACTAGATCAGCAAGAAAATACAAGAGATGCAATATGATTGTTGCAGTTAGGGTCGAACGGCTACTCACCCCAACACTGCTGACAAAATCTGCTTCTGTGATGCAAAGAGACTGCTGTGACATTACACTAGAATGGCTGCTACCTTTTAATTCATTCAAGGAAGCAAACCGCCTATTATAAAATTATATACCAGTCTATTCTCCGTTAAATAGTATGTAGAATAATGAAATTGTGTCGTGCATCAGTTTCAACGCGAATCAAAACGAAATATCTTCTTTATGTGATCGTAAGTATGAATTATGAAAATAATTGTGGCAAAGTGGCAAATGCATGGCACATTAGCATAAATGACATCTCAGTGTCAATATCGCACGTAACAGATACCTAAAACACGTAAGCATACGTATAACAGATACTTAAGCAAGATACGTAAGCAAGATATGTCACCGCAAGATTCGAGTTAGTCAAGTTGAATGTGGATACATCTAGCAAAGCAGTGCAAAGTGACCTGACTGACCTTTACCATAACCCATTTGCCTCAGCTAAGCAAATCGACTGAATCTGATGACGATCCGAGTCAATTCATTTCAAACATGCATATAGGCTACATAATCTAGATGGAGAAGCTTGCAGAACAAAATGCTAAAATGAATTTTATCGGTGTATACGTAAAACGTGTAGAGAAATATATTAAGGATAGCCGACAAGAATTTGTTCGGCTTATTCCGTAAAATTACTCTATTCTTTAATGTATCCGCCTACTTGTTTCAACTGTAAACAGAATAAGTTCGTTTAAGCATATGCAACGTTCGTAAAAAGGATCGCTTTATGTATGTGTTAAGAATGCTGCCTACGGATAATGTACTCTTTCAAATGCTTCAGTCGCCAGTGTAATCCATCAGAGTCGGTTGTTTCGAATGAGAAAGATGAGAATACGCAAAATTTAATCCTGGCCTTGCACTGCAAAAAATCAGCAAAGAACATTATCAGTACACAAATCTGAAACGCGGTACCTTTGGCTCAATGGAAGATCACAGAATGAAATGCTTAACTGAACTTAGCCAGGGTACATATAAAACAAGTATGCAGATGCGTTAAAGAAATGAGCAGTCCGGCAGAGAGGCCAAAAACATATGGTTAATATTTCTTCTGCGGTACCGTGATGTAAGTACCTGCAGACATGCCACAATCCATTTCACTGGAAGGCTAACTTGTTTAGTAGATCAGCAGAATTTGGAAATGAGACAAAAATATAAACAAAAATTTATAACTGAGTCAAGACTTAGTGAATATACAAAGCGCAAAGGCTGGTAACGAAAAAAATGCATTTAAAGTTCAAACTGGGAAGTACAAAAGTGCTTACCTCTGAAATAAACACATCCATTATTCGAGAAGCCAAATCGATCGATACCTGAGTGATAAAAAGAGTCAGAAACCAGGAAGAAGCGTACATGCTTGTATCAAAACCCATATTTTGAAAATGTGTGTGAAGATCTGGCATGAACTCCTAAAATTAAAAAATATTATCCCATCATCTTGAAATTGCACAGCGAAGACGAACATCAGCAAAACTGAATTTGGACTGAGGTCCGAAGAATATGCCCTCAAAATATCATCTCACCATGCTGTCAGGTACAATGTCATTACTACATACGACGCTGTGACAGGAAAGTTACAGAGGGAAACTAACTTAATGTAGCAGAACTGGAGTAAGCGAGTACAACGCGTCTTTGGTTGTTGTCGCATTTAGACAGCATAATCGAATTTTCTTTCATCGTAAATGGATATTTCCCGTTTCAGGATGGTTCGTGGGATCTGTGCATTTTTATGTAAACTGAAAGAAATACATGCAAAAATTAGTCTGCAGATGAACTGACTCATTTTTTCTTTAAGTGAAACAGTCCACGCCATAAATTAAATTAAATTCACTGTTTTGTGCATTCTCTCTAAAGACCACACCTCTAAATGGAAAGTGTTTTTCTGGTCGTCGGCTAAACGAGATTTCACTATATGCTGAGAGAGTTCCTCTTAGTATCTGTTTCGCGTGGCAGTTATTGCATTAGCAAACAATAAGAAAATTTCGTTCCTTTTACTGAACAAATTGAAATTACGAATTAAATTGAACTGAACGAATTGAATTTACTGATCTTTTACAAAACTGAATTATTTGGTGACACCAACTGCACCATAAGCTAAATCATGTAAACAATTCCAATGTCATTCTGTCGAGAGAGAGAAAAGCAGCATAGGTCACCATGCAACCTTCTATTACATGTAAGGATGAAACTCCTCCTCCGAACTGATCGTGTTTCAAGGGTCCAGTAGATCGGTCATCGCCGGTGCCAAACAGCTGTTTTAAAAGCCCTCTTTTTCAGCACTAACGGGACCTTTAATAATTAGAAATAGAGCCAAGAATTTTTACAACCCCTGTTAAACGAATAGCTGAAAATACAAACGATTGGTCAACTACCTGAACAAGGCATTCTAGCTGGAATATGCAGAGTCCGAGTTCAGTCATTGCGGGCTTATACAATTCACGGAAACGGTATTCTTCCATCAGCTGAATCAGAACAGCAAACGCCTCTTCCTCAGGCATCTACAATGTCGCAAGTAAGAACTTAGTAAAATTTCAATTTTGATGTTCACCTGCAAAAGTAACAGACCAACGACAAAAGCGCTTCCCTGACAGTATCCGACTTCTCTATCGTGCAAACTGTATGCCTTAAACAGGTTAATGAACAATGAATGGCCAACGTGGAATCTAATCAATCGTCGGCTGAGCCGACCAACCTATAGGCCGTACGAACGTCACTCACCTTCATCACGTTAAATAAGCTCTGCTGCCCGGCGCCAGTAATGTCGCGGAAAAACTCGTGCTCTGGAAAAGTTCTGGATATGTCGCGGCGAATCGCTTTTTCGTGCGGTGAGTTACCACGCATGTATTCGGTATACATTTCGTGGGCCGCCTCGATTTTGGCGTTCGAAAGTAGTTGCCATGCTAATGTGCGAAAATGACATGGAATTCCTTGGCGAACCAACTGCTAAAACGTTAATACACTTATCGAACGTCCAGTCACAACGAGAATATGGCAAAACACCTTTTTCAGCAAGCGACCAACCGATCGTGGTTTTGCCGACCGTCACAGGTGGAGCACCAGGAGGGAAATCTAACTGTAATGTGGGGTAAACAAAACTGTCACGTATTCACAGCATCTCTCAGTGAGTTAAAGTACGGATTGAACGCTTCAAATTCAGCAATCTCAGGCTATGACCGTAATGAATTTCGGCTTACGGACATTATGATGCTCGAACAATAGGTAGTAACAAGCCGATTACACAGCAGCAATCTATTAACTGGACAGCATTCGGGTTAATATGAGAGCAGCCGTTATTCCTTGTCAGATCTTTTCATCTCCGGTTGTAGGATTCGCCGACGTCGCTCATAAGGAAATTTGTTACCGCGACAGTTATATTTTCTAAGACGACATTCACTGTTTCAAAGCAAAATTAATAATGTAGTTTAGATTGGGTGCATAAAACTCACTATGGCCAGCGTGGCTCTTAATCTCAGCTTCGGCAAGCAGACCGTCCTATCCAAAAGAACTACTCAATTAGACAATGCATTATTCGTGTCATCATACCAATCGTCAGCAACGGGCGTATATACAAGATTTGTTCGGACATAGATCTGAAAACATACCAACCGCTGTTGAGGCTGAAGAATGGGAAGTGTGATGAAAGGTAAAAGGATTTCAATATGTCAAACTGGGAGCCATCATTGCCTTGAATCAGATTCTATTTCATTCCAATCATAGAGCAGATGTTTTAGTTACGATGACCCATACTACGCTGACGTTATCCCACTTCGAACCTCCTAGGCAATATTTCTGAACTTCGCGCAGTCTGTAGTCACTGCCATAAAGGGATAGGAAGTATACTGATAAGGCTGCATCTGGTGGGCCTCTACGCAGGAAATATGAATGCTGACTGCAGGATACTCACCGAACGAACCTCCTACTTACAGTACGAAAGCGCATCTTGTTAACTCGGGCGGAAGATCGGACGACCATTATTAGTTAGGCCAGACTATCATGGATCGGACAGTTCCAAAATTTTCAGCTCTGCAAATGACCCAGTAGACCAGAAGAGCAACGAAGAACTGAAAATCCGCAATTCTTTACCCTACTTTCGACGAATCAAGTCTTCTAGGATTTTGACAGTGCATGTTGTTTTACTTAACGACGGTACGCATTAACCTTGTCATAGTGTTGTCATTGGGTTCTGCAGTATTACATCTGAACTCGTACCTCGTTCATGGGCTAAATTGCATCGAGGGATAACTATCAAATATAAATAGCATAAACGTCATACACCATTTGCGAAACTAAACAGTTTCGAAATATTAATCCTACAGTTCACTAAAGACTTCAGATCAGATTACTGAAATTAAAACTCCTCACGAATCACAGTTTAGTTTTCCAAAAAGAGCTGCGAAGATTAGATTGTTACAAACTCATTCCGAAGACTGATATCACCAGAAGCGGGCGTACAGTCAGTTTTGGGGCCACTGCGTAACGAGCCATGGCCGCCATGATGGCGGTATAGAACTGCTTCATTACAGATGGGTTTGCTCGAGCAAGCTGTTTTGTCCTTCTGTTGTCTGATCTGTCGCAAGATCGCCTCCAGGAGTTCGATCGTGGTGCTCCGTTGCAAATGTTTGCAGCTGCTGTGAGAGCACTGTAACAGAAATCCCTGGGTTCTGCAAAAACTGATTATGGTAGTAACCGGGAGGAGATAAATGAAGCAGTACGGCAGAAATTACATTTCGTGCACACTGATGACAAGAAGCTGCTTCGGCTTACACAAACGGCTTGGGGATTCTTTCCTATACTCATATTTGTGACTGGCGACCAACAAGAAATCGTAACAGTCACTTTTATGTCATAACATCGGACAACACTTCTAGCCGATAGGCTGAATGTCAAAATAAAGACATAACGCACTGATGTCGGGAGGTGGCCAAAACCATGTAACTTCACAATCTTGCTTTAAAATTTTTTATCTTCCCAGAAAAAAAACCACTTAGTTTTGAGGTGTAGCAATACTTGTCGACAGAGAAGTGAGGTTTCTAGCATATAAAATATTCGTTGTGAATAATTACCTTCAACATCGCTGCCTGCTTTTTAGACTCGGTCTCCCAACTTTTCACGAGATACGCCCAAATTTCCCACAGGTCTTCGGTTTCGTCGCCCAGCTGGCTCGGTACCACCTCGCAGTTGCTGAAGCTGTCAGACGAGTCAGCTGAGCGCTTGCTTCCTGTTCCGGATACCGAACGACTGTCGAGCTCGTTTGCCCTGATAAATGAATTCGCATTTGCATGAAATATAGTAAAAGCTACTCGATAAACCTATTAATGGCTTTCATTTTCCTAAGAACTTCTTTCTGCTCCTCGGATAAACTCGGATCCAGCTCCGTGTCTTCATTATCCGACGGAACGTGAGTCTCTAAATCAGTATCGTGAACTACCATGGTGCTCATACTGGCATCACCGCAGTTCAGGTAAAGGAATCGAACGAATGATGTGAGACATTAAGCTCGACTCCAGCGGCAGCACGTGCCCTGAAAATGCATCAAACTTAGCCTAAAATGCTCATATTTTACAGTTGTCATTCCCGCGTAGAACAGCGAGTAAATAGCGACGCGTAAGAGAGCGCACGAACAAAACAACAGTCAATGCCCCGGGGTCATAAGGCAGATGCAGGTCTCTGAAATCTTGTAAACAAGGAGCGATCGGCCATCTGACGTACTCAAATGTATGCACATGATCTGATGTCTATGTGGAGCCGTATCAGGAGTACCAGCTCCTGCAACCTCGTTTATATATAATGAGCCAGAGGTGGTTCTAACGAAACCAAACGCTGCAACATGCACCTGATACTGCAAGTGCTCAAATACCACGGAACCATGGTCTGCTTAAATGACCGCCTATGCAACTAGAAATCATGAAAACCGGTCTTGGAGTTACGCTTTACAAAGCTTTGAAATACCATCGAGATAATCAACGCGTTGTCCTAGGACTCAGAGATCAGGCTGGTCAGGAGCTTAACAAAGAAGTCACTTTCTCACATTTCGTCATCAGAACCAAGATAGCAACCATTATGCGTTCATAACAGGGCTTTAACAGGTACCAAATAAAGGGATTATAATCCTATGCATCCCCATAACCTATTTCATGCATCTCGATATATTGGACATGTTCCACCCACCCAGAAGAACCGGAGGCGGCTATCTGAAGGACAATCTCGAACAAATCAGCTTAATCTTGTGTAAGCTAAGTGTGATGCTACGGACAATTTGTTGCCACCGAATTTGTGACATTAACAAATATATTACAAACATCAAGAAGCGACGAAGTCGTACGTAACAGTATAGCATTACACGCTAGAAGTGTAGGGATTGAGGCCCAGCGCGGCGTAAAAATTTTCTTAATTGATAATTCCCATAGCAATTAATTCTTCCTGCTATGCTTCCAGGCAGTCAGTTGAGAAACTGGTAGAAAGTCAGTGATCTGCGAATAACAGGAACAATATAGTGTTATGTTACGTTATGTTACCCTATGATCATGTTATAGCGTGCGACACACACGATCGTGTATTCTGATGCATATGATACCGAATATACTTACAGTTGTACTTCGTCTTTACCCGCCTTATAAGTGATTAAAAATCAACACAAAATGCAACCCATATAAATAACGCGCGAGACTGAAAATGACATGAAGCGGCAAGCGAGGTATAAACAACGAAGTTCGAACATTTATGAAAGTTTTTTAAAACAGTTCAAACATTGAGACCTCTCTGTAAACAGACTAAAGAAAAATACCGGAGTTCAGAAAAAACATCAGTTGCACAAAAGACCTGAACGTCAGTAGACCCGCATGAACTTCTTGAACAAGAACTTAGGCAAAACGTAACACATTAAAAATTAGTGTTAATGAATTATTTCAAAACGTAGAACATTCTATTCCACAAAATTCAGCGACATTTAAATCAGGTAAGGGATTCAGTTAAGGGCGTGTTGGGCATTGTCATAATTCCAATCAATTCCGTAGAGTGTGCTGACCAATAAAATGCTAAATAAATAGTAAATATGAATCGTCTAGTCTCGGATTCAATAGTTTTGGACACAAGACAGAGGCTGGTTACGAAACTTTAATTACAAAGTTGTCAGTGCTTCGGTAGCACAACAGCAGCCTTCTTCGAGACAGGAAACGAGCAACGGATGTTATGGTATATAATGAGACTTACTTTGTGAGTAGCCGAAACGTTGACAACTGCGAAAACTGTGA